>OMKY01086280.1:0-17070 GCA_900302395.1 Bregmaceros cantori | reverse complement strand
ATATTCACGCTAACACTATCAATAAAATGGAAAAATAACGCTTGCGCCCAAGAAAAAAGAAAAAGTTCACTACACTAGGAAATGTAGGTTTTCCTGGTGCGTGATAAACAAATTGTCTTTCTAATGTCTGTTTTGTCCTCCCCTTTGGACCAGGAGAACCTGCTATCGTTCTCTGAGGATTACTACCGGAAGTTGCTGAAGCACCTTCTGAGTTTCTCAGCTCTGCTCAGAAACTCCTTCAGAAATGGGTAAGTTCAACTGTTCATCCATCTATTCTGTCCTGTATGCGACGTCGTTCACAGAAACACTGGCCCGGTAGTTACGCCTGTTCCACAGATGTTATTTACTTTTGAGTATTAAAAGTGGCAATGGTGGGGTGGGGGTGGCTTTGGTGGAGTGGCTATGGACACAAGACCTAACGCGCCCCCATTCATGTTAATGGTGCTGTGTGGCAATGGTGCCTCTTGCTGGATAGTATGGGTGCTGCCAAAACTTGGAGTATCGGGACTTGTTCTCAGGACTTGGTGTCAGCCGATCTTTAAAATGAAACACGAAAATCAAAAAAAGTTGACTGGAACATTTTGGAATTATGAAATGCAATTCCTGATATTCAACTCAAGGTATATTTAGTTGCATCACTGATTATCTCTAGCTCTAAACAATCACATGTTTTGCTACACAAATACTCAGGAAGAATGGCAAATGGTGTATTTTTCAATTCCTCAATAGCTTGTAGTCTTTTTTTGTAACTTGGCACCCTGGTTGAGAAATAAAGAGAGACAGACCAAGGTTTTTTGAGTCAGCGAAGGGCCCGCCATGGTGAAAAGCAAGAGACACTAACAAAGTGTTTAAGAGAGCAGTTAATTGGGCAATTATACTAAGGGGATTGGGGGGAGGCAAACACGCAGGTTTGAAAACAAGAGAGAGAAAGGAGGGAGCGAGCGCGGGGGCTAAATAGGTAACGGAGAGCCAAAAAAAGAACAAGCGCGGGGGCAGGAGAGCGAGGGGAGCGAGGGAATGTGTGTCAATGGGTTCAGCGCGGGACGGTGCTATCTGGTGTGTCCTCTATACAGTGTGCTTATGTAAGGGACCCTGGAGGAACCTGATCTACTGCAGCCGCAACACTGTACACATGTACACACACACCAGGGTTGGACCATAGAAACAAAGATATACGTTAGGAATTGTGCCACAGCTTTAATAGTGGAAGGGGTTGCATGCTTGTGTGTGGTATGCAAGCTCAGAGTTGGTGTCCACGTAGAGGAAATGACCACCCTGCTGAAAATTCCAACTTGTACCAGCTCGAGCTGACAGCTGGTTAACCAGCTAAGAAACAGCTGGCTTTAACCCAGCTTGAGACAGTTAACTAATGTTATTTTTGTTAAAGTGATTGGTTACTAGTGGCCTATAATATCCATTTTACCAAGGACAGTTAGAAAGCAAGGGAGAGTTTGTAGACGCTGTTTAGTGACTGGGTAGCTAGGACCATCTGAAGTTAGACCAACGTCATTATCTAGAACGTTGGTATTTAGAACCATCTTTAGAGAATGAGCGTTAATGTTACTTTTTTGAGAGTGCATTGGTGCATTGGTTCTGGCTCGCCAGGCTAGCCCAAAGGCTAGATGAGTATGTATTGACTCATCTAAGCCCAAGGAAGGAACATATTTCAGTCAGAATTTCCAGTGGTGTTGTGCTTCATCTGAATTTTGACCTCCCTTTAACATCAGGAATTCTGCTTTCTGTCTGCACACGGAGCCACACAACACACAGGTCTGTGGTTTTAGATTGATTTTATTGACAGGGACCTGATGAATGGCCTCTCTGTGGTGGGAGGGAGTGCTTGAGTGGCGCTCATTCAATCACATTCAATTGGTTTCTGCTTCCTGGTATGGCCGTCCCATGGGCGAATAATCCTTAGTGCAAATATTGATGTCATTAATAATTTTGGTATTCCATTGCGTTCCTGGCTGCATGCATAGGTCATGGACTGCACAAGTGGCATAGAAGTGAGGGCTAGTGTAAACCCAACCACTAGTTATCTTTAATCCCTGAGGATTTTTCTTTTCTCTGGCTTCTCCTCTGGCCCATCCCAGAAACAACTATGGTGACTGACCTATGGTGACTGACTGGTATAAGTTACATAACGTAAGATACATGCTAAAGGAACCTAGTGCAGGATCCTTAGAATTGAAGAGTTCAGGGGATGAATTATCAAAGTATTTTTCATATTTTTGGGACTAGTATAAACAGTATTTTTTGGGATCAGTAGTAATATTATTTTTTTTTTTTAGTCCTTATTGAGAGATAGTGACAAGATTAAACCAGAAACTGGGTAGAAGAGCCGGGGGAGACATTGCAGAAAAGCCGGAGATGGTATGCGAACCCGCGGGGCTGCTCAGCCTGTGGCCTGGGGGACGCGCTCTCTAACCACCGCAGGCCCCCTGTAGTAAATTAGTAATATAATTTTATTTTCACAGTAACAAATATCTGTAAATAAATATTCATATGATTGGAATGGTGTGAGTACGATCACAATGTATTAGAATTCTGGATCTATTGGGAAACCCACTTGTTGAATTCCCCTGGGGCATCCTGCAAAACCGACATGCTTCACAACTAGACCCAGAGAGAGAGATCAAGAAACCAAGGCCTCACAGAATGCAAAGGCCTCGGCTCCTAATCCCCTCGTCCGTCGGGGATGTTTTGGAAAAAAGATGTGAAAAACGATATGTATACTCCCGACTCAGATGCTAGGGTGACGGCGTTTCTTTTGCTGAAAAACTTGACAGGAAGGCCCTGAAAGTATAACAGTTAATTGATTTGTCATTTGGCCACTACTAATACCCCCAGCACAGATTGGCATTCTTCAAATTCCCTTTGTCGGAATCGACCTGTCGAGGAAGGAAGCCATACTACATCCACAAATATGTCTGCCGTGAAATACTCAATATTTCACATCGGAACTATTGATGTGGGAATTGATCTGCAAACCACTATTGGGCAGGCCCGAGCCTCCTGTGCTCAGCAGCCAGCCAATGTGCACTGTCCCTGGGTGGAGGACTCTAACGATCCAGCGTGTTTTATGTTGTGGTTGGTGTTATTGCTAACTACTATATTATTCATGTGTTTAGGTGAGGCGGAAGGCTTCCAGCCAACTCAAGGCAGGAAGTCCACCCATACAATATTGTTCTGTTCCCATGGAGACACATGCTAAACTACCAAAAGAACTGCGTCCTTTAGAACCAAGTGCAATGTATGAAAGCATGTTCAAACTGGCTCTAGTCGCGAAGCTTGTCGCTTTTGCTGGATGCCCCAGGGGAAATCTTAAAATGCATCAATATGACCTACGATGTCCAATTTGCTTCAGAAGCGTGATGGGTATTTTTTTTACATGACCTATTATAGGACATATCACGCAAATGGTCTTTTTTCCCCTGAAAACGCCACGCCGCTCACGACCAAAATAAGGCATTAATCTTTCTTAAAATTTCCTGTGAGCTCCCGGGAAATACATCAGTGTGGCATCATCATGTGTTTTTCTCTGACCACCTCAAAAGATAAACATGTTTTATCTTCTGCATCTAGCTGTTAACGGCGGCCAAAGCGCCACCCGGGGCGAACCGCACAAACAATGTTTTGTGCTTGAGGCAACCTGGCCCTTAGCAAGATTCTATGCGTCACGGGCCGCCAGGTACCGTTTACTTTTAATATTTTTTAGCATCACAAAGACGCCAGGTACTTTAAAGGCAAGGTTAGATGTGGTGAACTCCATTGAATGGTTGTGATTTCCCGAGCCCACTGGGGACACCAAAAGATTATTCACGCGGATGCATTTTCAACTTTGACCTGAGGAAGATATATCTAGGATATGTGGAATGGATATATGTTGGGAAGAGAACTTCATGTGCTTGTACAGGAAGCACAGGAAAAACAAAGGTGTGGAAGATGAAAACTGCCGCCCCACCCAAAAAAGTTGTAGGCACAATACAAATTTATAAGAACGAGCTACAGAAGACACAAACTTACTGCTGAAAACTTCAAAAGACATTTTTGGAATGTAGAAAAATGTCCTCAGAAGTAGAGATTGTGAAGAATTGGATTTGGTTGACATAAGGGCTCCGAAACGGTTGAAGGATCGAAAACCGAAAAATGGAAAATGGAATTTTACGGAATTTTACGAGGAGCAAAAACGAAAAAAGATTTATTCAACTTTTCCGGAACAGAAACGGAACATTATGAAATCCGCAAAACCGGTTAAAAACGTATTTTTTTCTGTTCTTTATACATTTCAACTTATCCTATGTCTGGGAAATTATTTCCATCCACTTTCACACCATATATCTCGGGCTTCATATTGTGGACAGACGAGGAAGTGAATACAGTTGCACTGTCCACCAAATATATACTGTTTAAACTATATCTAAACGTATCATTGCACAATATAAAGAACTTTAAAAACAAACTAAATTTCTGTGTTCCGGGAGCAAAAACATTAAACATAGGTCTGTCTGAACTGTTCGGAACAGAACATTTTAACAGTTTTGTTTTCAAGCCCTGAATATGAAACATCTTTTTTCATTCACATTTTTTATTGTTGAAAAGTCACTGAAAGCGTTACTCCATATCATACTATATAAATATATTATCTTAATTATAATATGAATACTTAATTTATCCATTCAGTCAGTTCTGTTTTTGGCGCGTCATCGGCAAAGGAAAAAAGAATCGGCCTCTCAAAAAGTGTGGGCGACGGACACCCATCTCGACAACCAGATTAGGAACAGGCGTGTGTGGAGATGGATGGATTTCATTTGAGACATTCCTGTGGCCAACATAAAGCAGTGTAGCCAAGCACCTTGCTGGGGTCACGCTGGCCTGTCGCCTAGCAACACATCTCACTTCCACCCGCAATACGCGTCATTACGGCCACAAGCTAACCACTACAATGAAATTACATTATTTTTTTTACACAAATACATGTTCTTTGCTTCACTTGGCTGCAATGTTGCTGTAGGGCCGAAGCAATATTGAACACTGTGGTACTCTACAATAAATTCTTCCGATTAATCTATATGACGCATATCATTTTTTTTTTTTTTTCAGCATTTTTTGGGCCCAAGCGCCATTTTTCATTCTTTATTGGGAGAGATAGTGATAGGACTACATCAGAAACTGGGAAGAAGAGTTGGGGGGAGACATTGCAGAAAATCCAGGCAGGGGATTAGAACCCGTGGTGCTGCCCCACCTGTAGTCTGCGGTATGTGCTCTATAACCACTCTGCCACCACGCACCCCCTTTCTTTGTTTTTTTAAATGTATTTCTTATGGTCCATTCAAACCATTTTCAGTTTTATTCAGAATTGGTTAGAAAGTGGTGAAGAAGGGTTAGAAGAAAACTCACAATTCTCCACCAGTCTGCCGTACGTGTGCTTTGTGTTGCAGTCTTAACAGACTGAGCTGCTGCGGCGATGACGTAATGCGATGGTGTTGTGGCGTCACCCTTGCTCCCTCGGGAATGGTGTAGATCGATGCACGCTGTACTGGACTTGAATGGCACCACACCACATGTGGCATGAGTTGCAGACATACTTAAGACATGAACCACGCCCAAACACACACACATGAACACACACACACCGGATACAGAGGCACACAATGAGTGTGTGGTAATGTAATATACTCATGTAAGAGGGTCTGAAAGGGGTGGGAGGAGCAGGAGGGATAGGGTTAGAGAGGGAAAAGAAGAAAGGAAAGAATGAGAGATGTTGAAACTGCTGTAAGAAGAAAAAACACTGCATTCCATAATTCTACACTCGTGTCCTAACGCAGGACTGTCAAACATCCGGCCCGCAGGGTTTTAAATGAACCCCGTGAACGATGATTTATGGAAATGTCTGCGATCGGGCTCATTGGCTGAGTGAGGACTTAACATTACCATTCACATCTATGTCACCAATCTGTATATTGCGAAAGCGTAGTTTGTAGTAGCACAGACTTAAATTGCTCGTTTTAGTAGAATTACTGTCTAGACCTGAGACACTGTCATGCAGAAAAAAAGCGCAGTTTTTCCTTCTTTGTTGACCAGACTAGTCAGAACCGATGCTGAAGAGATCGGGGATAGACATTGCAAGAAAGCCGGCGAGGAGAGCAGAACTCAGATCTCTGCGGCCGCTGTGGTCTAAAAGCATAATGGCATTACTATGAATGGGGGCCGTCTTTAAATTCAGTGTCTTTAACCACATCGTCGTTGACAACCCCCTCCAGTCAACTTTATTTTTAAGTAATTGTCCCATTTTGTAGCGGATGTACTTCAATCAGATCATAAGATGAATGTGGAAAGTCATCTTAATTGGAACAATGGACATGTTGGCCTCTTAGTGAAAGGTAACAGATAGTGTCGCACCTACCATACCTCATCTCCAGCGTCCCCTAGTTATGACATCACTGGATATCAAAGGAAATATTTCAAATCGTAGCCAGTTTTTAAAAAAATTATATATGTTCACCACCTCCACTTTCATATGACGTGCAGTTGCATTTACAGAGCACAAGTTAGGAAAGAAATCATTGCCTTATTTGTACTTGTGCTTTTTTTAAATGGCCAACTAACTTGTAATGTAAGGGATTATTATTAAAAAGCAGAGATGTCACCAAGTCCCTTGTTCAAGTCTTAAGTCTTCTTGGGCAAGTCAAGTCAAGTCCCAAGTCAACTCCAAGTCAAGACATCATTAACATGCTGTTATTTTAGAATCAAGTTTTAACTTTGGTTTTGGTTTTATTAAAATCAGATTCTGGAGCTAAAATTACAGCATGTTAATGATGACTAGACTTGGAGTTGACTTGGGACATGACTTCAAATCAAATCAAACTTTTTTTGTATAGCACCTTTCATGCAGAGCAATTCAAAGTGCTTCACAGCAACACAACAAAATTAAAAGGAACAATTGACCCACAACCTTCCCAACCTGTTAAAAAGCAAGCAGACACACATACCCATACACGCACACACACACACACACACACACACACATGCAGGAAAAGGATTTGTCAATAAAATTACAGACATGGCTTGGCACCAAGGGTATACGGCAACAGCAAGAGGAAACACTAGATTTATGAATCGCTTGACTTGCCCAAGAAGACTTGAGACTTGAACGAGGGACTTGGTTGCCTCTCTGCTAAAAAGTTACTTCCCCAGCCCTGCCCATAGCCAAGAGAACCTCCAACTCCCCCGAATCCAACCATCCCGTATCCAAGTTCGCAAAACAAAGCGTTCATACATTCAAATGGGAGGATTGCCAGGCAAAAGCTTTGTGTGTGTGCACATTGACACAAAACACACACACACGCCACACACAAGCCTGTTTTACTACCCAGATGTTCAACCATAGACGGACACCCACACAAACCCACCACAACACAGATACACACCGTGGATGTAGGTCATAGAGCTATTATAGAAACTTAGCAAGGCAGCCCGCGCATGTGTTTTGTAGAACATGTCTTGTTACCTGCGCCAGGCAGGTTATGTTTTCGGTCGCCTTGGTTTGTCTGTCAGCCGGAAAAATTAAAAAGTTATGCACAGATCTGGATGAAATTTCATTGTTGGAAATGGCCAACGGAACAAGTGATTAAATTTTGGTGCATTTCCGTAGCCTATAAGTAACACAATAGTTTGACAACTGTTTTGAGCTTACAAATTGCGGTCACCGCCAGCAATATGCAGCAGTTGGCTGCACTCTACTGCATGTTACTAACACAGCTCAGATAGTGTAGCGATTAGCTCTATGGTCTGCCAAGCTGGCTTTGCTACCCACCTCCGGCAGATCGCGAAAATATTTATTTTTATGACAATAATCCCGCCACCACCAAGAGTGTGCTTGCGTGCCACTGGTGACAACTGATTGAATTTTGGTGCATTTTTGTAGCCTATAAGTAACGTAAAGGCATCTAGATGTTTTGGCATCAGTGACTCCATGGCCTTGGCGGAGGTTTGCACTCTCCGAGTGCTTCTAGGTTAGAACTTAGAATCAGAATCAAATTTATTGCCATTATCAATGATAAAAGATCGCAGACTAGGACTCTTGGTATTGTGCAAGGGGGCATACAGCTGCATTTTTTTTATCAATGAAAGGCAAAATACTGGTGTTTGTGCTAAGCCTGTTGTAATACATATAATTATAAAATGAAGTTGTTAACAGAAACATTGCCTGTTGTAGTAGCAGTAGGCGAGAGAGAGAGAGAGAGAGAGAGAGAGAGAGAGAGAGAGAGAGAGAGAGAGAGAGATGAGGCGATAGAGACAGACGGGGAGATGGAGAGAAAGAGAGAGTGTGTACTCTCAGACCAGGGGCAGGGAGTGTGGATAATGTAGGCACTAATGTCTGTGCACTCAGTGACTCCTATAGATATCTGCCTGCCTCCTCTCTTTCACCCTATACTATACTCCCTTCTCACTCACCTCTCTGACGCTCCCTCTCTCTCTCTCCCTCCCTCCCCCTCCACCGCCTCTCAGACTTTACTGCATGCATCCTGGCACGATTGGTATGGTTACAACGTATGCATTACATTTTGTAACATACAATTACCACATCTAAAAAGTATGGGATTACATTTCGTTATCACCTGCGCCGGGGCTGCGCCGCGAGGCAGGTTATGTTTTTGGTCGCGCCGGTTGGTTTGTCTGTCCTCAAGATGTGAAGTCAGGAGTCTGGAGTCAAGTACCAGACAGATTATCCAGATGCCAAAGTTAGTCCCAGCAGGAATCCGCGGAAAAGAGATGTTTTTTCCGCGGAGCACATTCCTTGCATTCCAAATTCCATGAATAATGTTAATTTCTGTGGAAACGTGCGCGGTCGCAGAAGCACCGATTTCTGGAGGGACTACAAAGTGTTGAACACAGATGTCCACATCTTGACCACCGATGTTGACTGCTACAGAATATTGTATATACATATACCTGTATATATACGGAATAATGCGATTACCCCATTAGTCCATACATGGTCACGTTCTACACGCAGCGCCGTGAGGCATCTCGGACACACCAACTCGGTACGAAGGAAATGCAACACTATTACGAGAAAATTTTAGGTAACTTCAATGGAACCTGAATGGAAATGTAGCAAATACACCATCACCGTCAGGTCTTCTCGTCCAACAGCAGTCAGCCAAGCAAGACGGCGTCTTTTCGTCTCGTCAGATTGCGGTAACTCTGGGTTCCATTTGAGGAAACGAAAGAAATGTCACTCAGATTTCTTGCGCAATGATGCTCTACAGCCTTTAACGTAGCAGCATTTCCCAGGCATGCTGACTAGCGGCAGCGCTGTACATGTGCAGGAATGTAAGCAATGTGGCGTGTTTGCAACTCCCCCTTACATGAGGAGCAGCGTTGTAGCTCCCGAAAAGAGGAAGTGCTACTCGTCACTCTGGCACAGTTTTTGGAAGCATGCCGTCATAATCTCGTCCCTAATAAAGCATGCTGTCAGACTTGATCCCAATGTCGTACTATATAAAGCCGTCAATTGGCTGTACAGTAGCTCAATCAGTCAATCTCAGCCTTTGCAAAGTCACATAGTGCTTCACCTATTAGACTTGTGCTATAGATGACAGGTGTATGACAGCCTATACACACATTTTGCTTGCTACACTACTTGATAGATGTTTGACACTAAAGTGACAGTCTATTTAAAAAACAAATCTAGTGCCCACTCATAGTCTTTAGATGTTGTTGAAGCATCCCAGTGAGTAGGTGGGATCTGAACACTATAACCGATGGAAAGTTATAAATGACATAAAACCTGTAGTTCAATATGACAGTCATATCGTTAAACTTGCAACTAGACTTTATTACGATATCGGATACCGGCGTATTACAATATTACTTGCAAAACAGTGCTTGTTATAGGGGCCGACAAGCTCAATGAATCGATTGACAGGGAGAGCTAAAGAGTTTTATAGAGAGGATGGGGAGGGTCATGAATATTGTATTTATCTGATCTTCAATTGCATCTCTGTGAGAGAGAGAGCGAGGTGGGGGCGGCGGGGGCGAGAGAGAGAGAGATGTGAGCTTAGAGCGTGAGAGAACCCCAAAAGTGGGGGCAAGTGGTCGGGGAAGGAGGTTGGGGTGAGTGAGACGGAGGTGAGGGGAGGGGGGGCGAATGAGAACGAGGCCAGAGGAGAGACGAGGGAGGTGGTATGGAAGATAGGGTGTGTGTGCGCATGTGTGTCGGAGAGGTGGGTGGGGTGGGGGGCTCGAGTAGAGGAGCTGCTGTTTAGAGAAAGGCGAGGAGAAGAAAAAAATGAGTCTAGCTGGGGGGAGGTTGGGCTCCGAGCTAGTTCGTGTGTACGCGCATGCACATGCACACGCTCGGCGTGTGTGCTGTGCCTAGAGCGAACTAGAGAAGTGTGTATTCTGTTCTTTGTTTGACTACTGACTGGAGGAAAACGCGAGACATAAAAAAGTATTCATGCACAGAGAAAAGGGGGGATATATATAGGCATACGTAGAGAGAGAGAGGGAGAGAGAGACAGAGAGAGAGAGAGATAGGGGTTCAGGGGGTAAGGGAAGATGCGCTGGTGAAGAAGCGCGCAGTCTTATGTTTTCTGTTTTCCAGACGATCCAAAGGGAGGGCAATTTTTATTTCATTTCGCCTTTTTAACAACGAGGATACGCCTGTCATAGCAGTGTCGGGTCGCTGCCCCCCTCCTGCCTGCTCGGTGTGTGTTGTGAGGCGGCTGCTGCTGCTGGCTGGTGTGTGAGTGTGGAGGAGAGGGGGGGCGAGAAGGGTGAGGAGGGGAGGCAGCCCGTGCGATTTAAAGGGAACACAAAGCTACGAGCCGCCGGCTGGGAATCTGCTGAGCTCAGCCCCTGCCTCCGCCGTTTCGGATTTTACTACTGCCAAAGCAACGGCGAATCGTCGCCGCTTTCTCGGCACAAGCGACGGTAAGACGCCGTGCGGTTGACATGTTACTTGGACGATGTATCGCTATTGTTGCTGTTGTTAATGTGATTCGCGTCTTTCTCCTTGTTTTGTTGTGCGCTTCAAGTCGGGGGACTTCGACATTGCAGAATCGATTTCAAGGGGGCGGGCGCACTGGCCTTGCGCGACAGCCCGTTTCGACCAATCGCCGTCTCCAGCGTCTGGTTTAGAAGGCGGCACGCGGCGGGTTTGACGATTATGATTGGCCCGGGCGTATAGCGATAGCCGAAATCGGTGCTGTGCCGTGGAAGTGGCACTTTTTCTCCCTTTAACGAAACGTAACAACGGGCGAAGCGTTCGCGTATTTTTTTAAAGCCGAGTTTAAACGCTTTGCCGGGGCTCGCCGCCCGTTAACTGCACGGCGTGCATGCGAGATAAATGCAATGTTTTATTTTTTTTCTAGCGGCGTGTGTGTTGTCTGCGAGTGTCAGAGTGAATAAAGTGAGCTAGGCTAGGCTAGCCGCACAAAGGGAGCGCTTGTGTGCGTGCCGTCCAGCTGGAGTCCCGTTGATGTCACCACAGCTCTTTAAATGCCCCCGAGGCGCCCCGGCTATTTAAATAGCTGGCTGGTGTGTGGAAAAACACGTTACTTGTGGGGTTTGTGCCTTTTATTTCCCCCTTTGTCTTTCAATTCGCAAATTTTCTCATGTGTTTCACTCTGTTGTTTTCTTCTTCTTTTTTTCCTGAGAGCACTGATGCTGAAGGAACACAATACACCATTAGAGGATGTTTGTTGTTTTTGTTCTTTTAATCGTGATTATTTGTTAATGGCATAAAGGTCGTCAAACGCGGAGGCTTTCTTTTAAACGACACTGTCTTTTGGTTCCCTGTATAGTTTCCTTGATAGGCGTGGAAGCCACGCACAACATATACACTATCATGCGGAGGTGCACATAAATGACAACATACTCGTAATTCACAAAAGCAATCCAAACCACTACCCACGTTGTGCCACAATATTAGACGTAATAATTATACTGACAGGAATTATACAAAACTGGCAAACGTATTGCTTGCTTTGGCTGTATTTTGAATGCTTGTTTTGTATACTTTGGTATCCCATGGACAGCAATATGTCAGGGGGAGCAATGTCAATCGTATGGCTTGATCAATACTAGAGTGCAGTATCCATACATTGGGTAACATATTTTACTAGGATACAAATAGAACAACATTAGAATGTGTTTCGTGCTACTGATATGTATGGGTGTTATATATAACAATGGCATGGCTTCTTTTTAACAAAGGTCATCATCTCACCGTGTGATCTAGACGCTAACATTATAAATATGAGGGTTTCTGTTTTTGTGTCATACACGCTTGCCGGCGGTGTGTGTGCTGTGTGCACGTGAGAGCTTTGAGAGAGCCAAGTGTTGTGTAATGTAAGCGCTTCACACTCTGTACGGACAAAGTTGTCCTTGTGATCCCTACATGATTTCACAATGGGGGCATTAATGGAAAACAAAACATTATTTATTATTATTGTTATTATTACGTTGTTATGGAATATTGTTATTATATAGTGTTAATCACAGTTGGGCAACATGGAATAAAATCCATATTGCTGGATATTGTGCAGTTCATGATTGTGTTGGCATTCATTCGAAATTAAAAACAAACAAACACTGTTGACAAGGGACACGAGCATAGCTCAATTTTCTTCTTTTTAAATAAATAATTTCCCAATTTTGCCTACGAGGGGCCAGCATTAGCCTGGTTACCAGACGGCGGCACAGTCTCCTGCAGCCACAGCCCATTTATTGCACTCAACATAACAAATGTAACTGACTTGAAGAGCGCAGAGGAATTCAGGACCCTGGACAGGGTCGCACACAACGTAACAAATGCAACTGAAGAGTTGAACTTGAAGAGTGCACGTAAATTGAGGATACTGGTCAGATCTAGAAATAGACATGCACACAGAGAAAATAGACCACGCTTGGAAAACACCCCGACATGGCCATTTTCTACGGTCTATCAGTTTTCTCTGTATATTGTCCATCTCAACTATTAGTATAGATTTTTTAAAACTTTTTTTTTTATTAGCATGAAGTCTCAGCGCCTTCACTGAAGTCAAGCATTTGGGCGCGCTTTATATGGCCATAGAGTTTTGGAGAGTTTGGATCTACAATAGCATACCATCTTGGTGTTTTTTGTTGAATGATCTGAGAAACGTTCCAATGGTTACCAAGCAACCTTGAATTAAGTTTATATACGGTGTCTTTCTAAAAATGGAACGTTGGCCAGGCATTTTTTTGTGCATGCTTGGGTTTGGCGGAGAGATCGGAAGGGCTAAATTAGTGGTGCAATGACAGCCTCTACGTGTCTCATGGCGGTGACAGTGGCATTAGTATGTTTTTGTGTGTTTGTGTGTCCGCAATGGAGGCAATATCACTTGCGACAGGAGGCAGGTGAGGCAGTGCCTCACCTGGCATCTTGACAAAAAAATAATGATTACATTCAATTAATACAATTAATATCAAAATATTTGCACTGTATGTATGTCTTTTTTAAAAGTTTGAACAGTCAAAATCCATGAAATGACATATTTCCGCGAGGTGCGGCAGCTTTCGTTCTGCCTCTCTGCTGGCGCATTGATATGATTGGGGCGTGATGCAGCAGGTGCGGCACGCTCTGCCGTGCTTCAATGCAATATCACTACGGGCGCAGCTCCAGGTAAGGCAGAGAGCTTTGTTGCTTCCGGCTCACGTCACGCTGAGTAGGGATAGCCATTGGTTGATGCTGCGCTGTTGTTGCCACCCGCGAAGATCGATTAGCCAATTGCAAGCCGGGTTAAAATTACCCAGGTCATTCGGAATTGAATTGTCGCCTGGAAACGGATTTTATATCAACGCTGAAAAACTTCGAAAATGGACTTTGAATCAAAGGTCGATCGTTATTAACAATGAAAGACCACTGGGATCAAAAACCGTTGCTACAAACGACGGGAGAGACTAAAGAACAACAAGGAGGACTTTTACAACAAAGTAAAGGATGTCTTTGTGGCAGAGAGGCGCATGGACTTTGTCTACAAATATGCAAGACCACAACGTTTTTGGATGCTGATGACATAACCAGATACGAAATAACCAGTCCAGTAATTAGCTAACCTTTTTGGGTTCATATATTTGTAAACCTGACTCTGGTAGTCATTGCCTCACCAAGCATGAACCGCACATCACTATTACGTACAATTTGGAAGGTCTAGCAGTAGCGAGGACGTTCTTACTGCACGATGCTGCACAACCTGTGCTGCTTATTTCTGCTAATTCTTGACCTAGAAAGTATTATTTTTGTTGTTACGATCATCAACGCCAAAACGTTTGTTTTGGGGAAAAAGGGAAGATGTTTTTGTATTTTATTTAATTCTTTTGCTTCCAAATTCCAAATCTTTGCTTTAAAAAATCGGCCGATTCATAGTACCTTGATACCAAGTTTGAAGTTCTCAAACTCCACATTGTCCCTCCATGCATGGGAACTGCCTGGGTTGACTACAACAGTTTGTTTTGAATACTTGCTCGGATCACAACGGATGATCCTAAAATGTGGCATCTTGGTGTCGATTAGAAAAATAATCATTACTTTTAGTTGCTGTGATTGTCTGCGCCTCATCTCTGCCCATTTTTCAACTAAATCCCGACTTGATCATTGTGCTTTTGGCCATCATTACCAAAAGCACTGATTCAAACAACATGTCGACAATTAATGCTTTACTGCTTCTGAATGCCCACGACCCAGCGGTCACACAGAGCCCGCCTTAATGGGGTTATGATTGGTGCAGGGTTACCTGGTGATAGTGTTTTGGAAGTGAGGAATCTTTCTTCTCAAAATAATTTGAGTGGGGGTGGAGCGACCATCTCCACCGACGGCCATCATCAGCACATCACGAATACATTAGCATCAGCTATGGCCTGGTAAAGCCATGCCGTTATTTTAGCACCCGTGGCTGTTTGCCTTGTGGGACGAGTCTGTGGGGCGGTTCGCCTTGAAGCACTTTGTTTAAGACATAATTATTAGTTTCACCATAGTGTAATACATTGTTCCTATACACAGTTTGATTTCAAATCTTTGATTTCAAAGGTCAGCCGATAGAGTTCCCAGATTTAAAAATTTGGTAGTTCCCAAACAATCCAGCGAAGGGGATCATTGTCACTTTTAACACACTAAGTAAACACTGTTGTTACGTGAAGCTGACATAAAGCAGATCACTGATTGACCGATCAGGACTTTCAGCTAATGACACGGTGAAATATGTTTGTTGGTAGAAAAAGGCAGAAGTTCCTAAAATGTGAATGACCTTACTATGGTTGGAGTCCTGCCAGCATTTAAAACAAATTGTTCTTTTATCGTCTTTGATATTGTCCAATGTTGCTAAGGTCACAGCTATTGATATCAGCAAGATTTAAGAAATGGTATTGGCACAACACCATTAACGTTATTTTGTCTGGTTTGGCAGCAATCATTTAAAAACATATTAGACGCATACTGCAGCACAATTCATACCATTCATTCCATCTGCAACCACAGTCCAGAACAGTAAGTAGCTCAAAATATAACGGTTGTTATTTTTTGGTCTGAGCCTTATTCACTCTTTTACTTTTTATTGTCCACAGTTAGGGGGCAAGTTTAACCCTGTATGACACTGTAATGGCAGCTCAGATAAGGTGTCCACGCAGAGGAAATGACCAGTCTTGACACGGGAATATGACTAGAGGGTTCATTTATTAAGCTATACTGGACATTAGCCGGGTATCTGCTAGCTAAGCTAAGCTCTGGGCTAAGCAGGAAAACATGGCCGAACCACACACATCAGGAAGTATCACTTATTCATAGCCGATGGGAGGGGGACATCCGATTATGTCACTGCTTGTAGCCAATCAGGACAATGGATGCATGCATCTCAAAACTGTTGCAGCCAACGCAGGGTCCTCTGCACTGTAGTAATATGTTGTTGCAAGACTGTTTAACTTCCCTTGGAAGAATATTTTGCTTCAACTAAGGCTAACCCTTTTTTCGTTTCCAGAGAAAACAGGGTTGATGTAAATATCTAAATAGTTTTAATCCTTAAATAGTACACACCACTGCAGTCATCTAGTCCACTACAACTGTTGTTGTATTGAGAACAACAAACAATTCAAAACATAGGATTTCTAAATGTATGAACTATTGCGAGGGTTGCATAATTTGACCGTCCTCCACTCAAACGTGTTTTAATTGAAATGTCTGTGCGCAATCTGCAATAAATAAGAGATGCACGTTAAACGGTTTGATTTCGTTAACGATATCGCTAACGTTTCAGGTTAATAATTCTGTTTTTTTAAAGCAAAAATAAAGATCAATGGATTTAATGGTCTGTAAAAATGGCTGTATTAATCCATTTATATCAAAATAATTGTTGGTAGCACCCCTAATGGTAACCTAACATATCTGTATGCTTTCAGCTTCTCTCGACGGCTGTATGTGCTGTATGTGTGGGTGTGTTGTGTGTACGCAAAGATGGCTGTCTGTGTGTACAACGATAATGTAGTCCAGGCAGCGTTTGCCATCGAACCGGTCTGTGCAAGCTGTGCACCGCCGTGCATGTGGGTGTAATTGATAAGCAGGGCGGTGTGTGTGTGTGTGTGTGTGTGTGTTTGTGTGTGTCTGTGCTTGTGAGAAAGTGAACACTTGCAGCTTCTAACCCGGGGTCTGCCTGCAGTTATTGTGCCTGGTGGGTTTTTTTCAACGCCATGAAATTGGCAGCATCCAAGCTCTTGACGTGTGTTTTGGCAGTGTGTGTGTGTGTGTGTGTGTGTGTGTGTGTCTGTGTGTGTGTGTCGCCTTCAAAATGCAATTAAGCATCCTTCCCACAACATTCAAAGTAGGTTGGTATACATTAGAGCTGTTACGAATATGGTAATTTGATTTATGATTATTAGACGGGTGATATCATCCAATTTTATATTGCAGTAATTCTGACTAAAGGGCCGTCCACACCCGCACGAATATCCGCAGCAAAATTCGCCAAATAACAAACACACGTATTCCAGTTACTCTGTGCTCATCAAAAAGCGAAAATCCGCAGCAGAAACAAAACTGTCTGTTTTGACAGC
>OMKY01086279.1:2331-16090 GCA_900302395.1 Bregmaceros cantori | reverse complement strand
GTTCGCCTTATATGTGGATTTTTTTTGCGCTGAGTGTTACTTGTTAAACACACACACACCGTTTTTCACTGCTTTGTGCATATTCCCGTTATTTAAAAAAAAAAAAATGTAGTTAGTCATCGTATATATTTACTTGTTGTGCTCATTTATGGAATCGGGCAATTGTTCCACGTTAAACACACGCACGTATAGAGGTATTGTGAATGTGATTTGTGGTTATCTGAGTTTATCTTGGTGCGGCTTATAGTGCGGAAAATACAGTACATCCCCGACGCTCCGTATTCCGGGGGTTACAACTAAGCGCAATCCTAGACCTTTTCGTCTTCAGGGCGAGGAAGGGACACGGCACCATTGCTGACAATCTCCGCAACACAACACCTCTTTCCCTCTGGTAGGCGCTACAGAGCACTGCCTACTAAAACCATTAGACTTTCTTACCGTGTCCCAACACTCAGAATCAACAATATGTGACACTTGTGGACTAACTTTTTGGATTCCACCACGCCCACTACTATTGCACCTCTGGCTATCTATGAAGAGTGTTATTATCTGCTAATGTATAATTTTCATTGGCACTATTATTATTATTATTATTAATAATAATATTTTTTTTTATAAGTTGTTTTTTTTTCAGTTCAAGCACCATTTTCTCATTTCATTGACAGGTGACACAAAAGGGGGAGAGAGCGAGGACAAAGCGGGCGTGCAGTATATGACTGTGAGGGGAAGAGTTCTCACAGGGCTGCGTGTGCTGTGATCTAACGCTAGGTTTCCCCTATAGAGAGGTCCGTATACGGTCCGTACACGGGCAGTCACGCTAGGTTTCCACTATAGAGATTTTTCTGTACGGTACGTATACGGTCCGTATACGTGAGCAAACAACCGTGTTGTCACCGTTGTAGCATGCTCCATTGTGCTGAAATACGTACCGTAGAAAATCATTTATTTTGATTTTTCACCGCACGTATACGGTACGTACTGGGGGCGTGGCCGTGTGCTCAGTGATTGACAGCAGCGCTGATCAATCAGGGGACTGTGCGCTCCAGTACCCACAGTTGATCTGTGATTATTGTGGCATTTATATTATTGATGTATGAAAAGAAAGAAAGACGTTTTGGATTTTATCCGTGCCTTATTGCAGCACGACTTATTTTTATTATAATAGGACGATCCTCTCCATCGTTCGCACGCTGTTGAAACAACAGTCTCTGTCACGTAGAAATGATATACTGACCGACCCGAGGCAGCATTTATCGCAACAACGCCAGGCTTGAGTGAATATTCATTTTTAACCCATTCAACGTATGCTAATAATTTTTTACCACACCTAGACCCGATACATTCCAGCGAGAGGGCGGGGAGATGGGCGATTGCAGTACCTGCAACACTGGACGGGTGTTGGGAGGCAGAGCGACCCACAAGGCTTGGGTTACATTTGTATATTTATTTTGTACATTTGGATGAAAGTGATTTTACGCACGGACAATTGGACATTGCGCAAAGCCGTTTCCAGTGCGTCTTTCTTCATCTCGGTCGGCGGGGGAAACGCGCGCGCACACACACACACGCGCACAGAGAGAGGGTGAGAGAGAAAGACAGGAAAACTGATTACGCACGGACGGTCCGTGCGTAATCTGTTTTCCTGTGTCTCTCTCTCGCAGTCTGTATCTTCATGTCTCCCCGTGTGTGTGTGTGTGTGTGTGCGAGCATGTGTGTGTGTGTGTATCTGCTATGCACACACACGCGCGCGCGCGCACCAAAGCCGCGTGCACGAGGCGGCTTCTGTAAAAACTTTGGAATATATTATTACTTCGCATGGCTGTCTCCCCATTAAACCACTCTGTTCTTCTTTTCCGACATCCGGCGCACGCTCACGCACGCACACACACATACACAAACACACACACAAAAGAACAGCAACAAGCGAACACACACGCAGACACACACACTCACCTCAACTCCTGCGCTGCTTCGTAGCTTGCACGTGCTATTGTTGACAACTGCATGGGGGCGGGCTGCATGAAGTGTGTGTTATCGCGTTATGTATGTTCACGCGCGAATACCAATGCGCCGCACACAGGAGTTTTGTTGACAATGGAAACAGCAATCTTACAACCGGACCGTATACGGACCGTATACGCACTGACCGTGTACGGACCGTATACGGACCGTATACGGACCTCTCTATAGTGGAAACCTAGCGTCAGTCTCTCTCACTCCCTCTTATATATTACTCCTTCCAGGAGGATTGAAAAGCAGGGTGATTTCCAGAGAAAAGGGGCATTCAATTACATTTTGAAAAGAGAATTTGTCCTAATTTATTTCATTTTTTTCCAACTGAAAGTTACTCATTACTTTTGCTACTTAAGTAACATTTTTGTGGAGTACTTTTTTACTTTTACTTGAGTAACTATTTGGATGACTACTTTTACGTAGTAATATTTTGCTGAGGTAACAATACTTTTACGCAAGTCAGTTTTATGGCTACTCTTCCCATCTGTTAATCATTACAAGAAGCACATGATCAAGTCAGCACGTGGACAAGGAAAACACTGGATCGGCACCATTGGAGAGGGATGACCCATGTTGTTGCATAGTCGGCTACAAGCAGAGAAGTGAAATACGATAATAACAAATCAAAATTATGGTCATGAATTGTTGAAGATAACAAATTGTGAGGACTTTTTTTCCCTCAGGTTAGCCCGGCAGGGACTTCCAGAACAGTTTTTTTGGTGGTGTATGTGCACGTGTTTTTTTTTTTTATTACAGAAAAGCCTAGTTATATTCAGAGCCTGTAATTCTGATTAGTTAAGTAGATATTTGGATCAGTACCATAGTTACTACTCTTACTCAAGTTGTTTTAGAAAAAAGGTATTTCACTTTTACTTAAGTTAAGTAATCAATCAATCTGGGTACTTTCGCCATGGTACTTATGAAGCAGATAAAGCATTATCTCAATATTGTAATTATCCATTATTATATTATATTATAGTTATCCATTACAAGAGTAATAAACTTTGAACAGGGGGTGGATTTTTTTGTTTGATATCAATCAATTTCAATTAAATTCAGCAAGTCCCAGTGAATCAGATTTGCTGAATGCATCCCATCAACGTTACGCGGAAGTGGATTTCTATTGGTCGATGAAAATGGGCTTTGCTGACGTCAGCAATATTGCAGAAAACATTGGTGCGTTTAACGCGATTTAGTGCAGTCGGGTCGCCTTTAATGTCCCACCTGGATACTGTGACAATATTACTCTTTGTCTGTGGGTCGGTAGTTGGGTGCGGTTAGAAAACGAAGGCTGAAATGGAAACAAATCAAGTCATCAACTTACTTTTACTCTTCTTGCGTTCGATGTGGAACTCATACTGGCGCAGCGGGGTGGGAGACACCGCCTGGCCGGGTCGCGGACACTGCGAACCGAGCGCCTCTTTGAAGAAGATGACCGAGGTCGGAGAGAACGTCTCGTCGTCCGGGCTGCTGGCGAGCGGGCTGCCCATCGAGACGTACCCGTTACCACCCGTGCCTTCTCCGCCTCCCGGCCGTTCCCCCTCCGCCATAGTATACTCCAGGCAGGTGTAGCTGTGTTAATGTGCTGGTACCGAGTCCACCAAGCCGAATGAATGCCTATTTGAGTGACCGCAGCATCGGTTCGGTGTTGATAACAGTGTGGCCGAGGTACTGTGGCAGATTACCCGCTGTCAAGCTAACTAGCGCTGCATACCGTTGCTCCAGTGATGTGTTGTCCACGAACAACCAAAGCAATATGTCCAAAACAAACGAGCACATAACTATTGATAACTATGTTATCTATTAACTCTTTCACCGCCAACACTAAAAATGCACTCATGAAGATTCAGAGATTCAGAATATTCTTCACAAATTAGATCTGAATGTAACACATGGGGGTTGTGTCTGCCTCAAATCAGTTTGAGGTTCATCAAACTTCAACCTATCCCCATATCAAGGCTATGCAGTTGCTGTGTTGAACACTTGGGTCTGTGCAGTACATTTCAGAGCACTGATTTTTTAGCTAGGGCATCACCAACTGCACACATCACAGTGTAATACCAAACACTGGTGATGCTCAGATAAAGCTTCATGAAGCCTTGAAGCCTTCCAGCCAATCGGTTCAGAAAATGATTCACTACGCGAAGCTTCATGTGCACATGATACCATCTATTGGCCAAAGTGTGTAAAACAAGCTGTTGTAATATTCACAGTTGAGCAGAGATGGGCAGTAACGCATTACATTTACTCAGTTACAATTTTTTTGTGTACTTTTTTACTTTTGGAGTACATTTTTCATTAGTTACTTTCTACTTTTACTCAAGTGAATTTGAGGTGAAAAAAAAACTACTTTTTACTGAGATGTCAGTAAAAAGTACTCGGTACATTAACTCTGCCTTTAGCAACACCCGTTGGGAACTGTTGGCACATATGTTGAGATATCTCTCTCTCGGGCGCCTTCTCTCTTGCTCGCTCTCTCTCTCGCTCTCTCTCTCCCACTTGGTCTCTCGGGCGATAATTTTTTTTTTTCATTCATTTTTTGAATTCATTTTTTAAACTGAAAGTTATTCAGTACTTTCGCTACTTAAGTAACTTTTATGTGGAGTGCTTTTTTTACTTTTACTTGAGTAACTATTTGGATGACAACTTTTTACTTCTACTTGAGTAATATTTTGCTGAGCTAACAATACTTTTACTTGAGTCATTTTTATGGCTACTCTGCCCATATATGCCGTTGAGCACACCATTTTTGTATTTCATGCCAATAAAGTACCGCCAAATCTATTGTATTTATGTGAATTGACAAATAATGTCCGCCCCCTACTGACTCATTCACGCTATACATGTAGTCCTACCATGTTGTTGCAGAAAAAAAAAGAAAAAAAGTAACAACACTGTTTTGGGAAAAGTAAGGAGTAGAAGTACTGATATTTTTGTTAAAAATCTACTGAATAGAAGTAAAAAGTACTCACAGAGAAAAGTACTTCTGAAAGTACAGATACTTGAAAATTCTACTTAAGTACAGTACTTAAGTATTTCTACTTTGTTACTTGCCATCTCTGAAAACAACATACAAAACGTACATCTGTACGTCCATCTATAGAGCTGGTGTTGATTAAGTACATATTAAACAGAACAATGCATATTACATTTGTGGTTTCTTTCTCACTAGGGCCGCAACGATTAGTCGATGACTAATCAACAGAGATGGCAAGTAACGAAGTACAAATACTACCAAGTACTGTACTTAAGTCGTTTTTTCATGTATATGTACTTTTAGAAGTACTTTTTTCTCTGATGACTTTTTACTTGTACTGAGTAGATTTTTTAACAAAAATATCTGTACTTCTACTCCTTACTTTTCCCAAAACAGGGTCGTTAAATTTTTTGCGCACCAATGGTAGGTGGTAGTGAGATGCACAGTGTGAATGAGACAGTAGGGGGCCGTAATGCCAACAGATGTTAATTCCAGGTTTCGGAAGTGAGATTTATGAGCGTTAAGTGAAATAAGTTAGGCTAGGTTTTTAGCTATTTATTCATACATTGGAAAACTACCATTGAAAAAGTGCATTTTATATACAATTTCATTTTTTTACTCTTTACTTTATACTTTCAAAACATTACATTTTAGAGCCTGTACTTTTTACTTTCAAGAATACTTTTTGAGTATGTTTCTGAGCCTCTACTTTTAACCTTACTCGAGTAGATATTTGGATCAGTACTTTGTAGTCGTACTCAAGTTGTTTTTTCACAAATGTATTTTACTTTTACTTAAGTAAGAAATATGGGTACTTTTGCCATCTCTGCTAATCAATTATAGAATTAAACGGCAACAAAATTTAATAATCGATAATCGCCTAAAAAAAAAATCATCATTGTTACTTCGGCAATTTTCTTTTGACATATTGCCTCTATTGTCCACTTAAATTTGATGTTAATACATAATATTTGAAAATATGAAATATTAAATGATAAAAATATATGAAAAATTTAATATGAAAAAAAATGTTACAGCATGAATTAATTGTAATGATTTGGTCTTAGAGTATGGAACTTAATTATTCTACATTTTGTTGGTCAAGAAGCACCAAATTTGACCGTATTTCAAGTTGACAAGATTAAGATCTTGTAATTGTTGCTCAGAAAAAAAAACATCCAACAGATTAGTCGAATAATCGTGTCAATAATGGGCAACTAATCAATGATTGAAATAATCGTTAGTTCCAGCCCTATTTCTCATGCCCCCCCCACCCCCGAATCCTCGGTTCTCATAAATAACTAGATGCACTTGATTGAAAACTAAATTTTAAAAAGTTCCGTTCCGAATGGTTCCGGCAGGCCTATGTTTAACGTTTTCGTTCTCGGAACCGTTCCGTCACCAAAATATCGGTCCTGAACCGGTTCGGAACGCAAAAATTTTGTTCGTTCTTAAAGTTCCTTATTTTGTGCAATGTTAACTTTAGATATAGTTTATACAAAATATATTCGTTCCTTGAACCGGTTTGGAGCCCTGGCACTTAGAGAGTGCGAACCTGCGCCAAGACCATGGGGTCACTGATGCCAAAACATCTATACACTATTATGTTACTTATAGGCTACAGAAATGCACCAAAATGTAACCAGATTGTTCGCGCTTAGCATAATTTCACAACCTGCCGGAGGTGGGACAGGAACCCGAGTCTCAAGTTTGGCAGACCATAGGGCTAACCGCTACGCTATCTGAACTGTTATAGACGGGGGTAAAACAGCGCAAAGAAAAAGATAACCTGCTGGGCGTAGGTAATAAATGAATGAAATATAATCAAATCAAACTTTATTGATATAGCACTTTTCATGCAAAGCAATTCAAAGTGCTTTACAGCAACAAACAAAGCAAAACAACAAGAGCAAAAGGAACACTCGACCCCCAACCTTCCCAACCCATTAAAACAACCATACCCACATACAAATACAAGAGCACACACACACATGTGTCATTAAAATGAGAGACATGGTTTGGCACCGAAGATGTACAGCAAGAGGAAGCGCTGGAGTACTAATGTCAGAAAGATTTTTAGTACAAATAGAATGAAATAAATGAATAAATAAAGAACTAAAAATGGCGAGAGGAAAGTTGTAAAGTGGTATAGGAACTCGGGCTGATGGCATGCCAGTGCAATCATCATTACACTAAACCAGCACTTGTTGTAACGAAAATAAATTTACTGAATTTTACGAGGAGCAGAAACGAAACGAAAAAAGATTTCTTCAACTGTTCCGGAACACAAACGGAACATTATGAAATCCACAAAAACGGTTAAAAACTTTTTTCTGTTCTCCATATATCTTAACATATCAGTCTGGGAGACTATTTCTGTCCACTTTCACTGTCTGTCATCAAGCCCCATGCATCTGGGGCGCCATCTTGTGGACAGACGAGGAAGCGAATATAATGGCGTTTTAAACCCGGTTTTCACGTTAATACAGTTGTACTGAAGTTTGAAAAATCCGCCAAATATATTTTGTATAAACTATATAAAAACGTAATATTTCACAGTATTAGGAACTTTAAGAAAGAACAAAAGGTTTGCATTCCGAACCGGTTCAGGATCAATATTTTGGTGGCGGAACGGTTCAGAGAACAAAAACGTTATAGATAGGCCTGGATGAACCGTTCAGAACGGAACGTTTGAAAAAGAATTTTGTTTTCAAGCCCTAACGGCCGGCTCGTGAAGCTTCATTCGCTACAATGAGGTCACTCGCCTGAAACAACACACACTTCGATACACGCTTCGCAAAGACACTTCCTGGAGTGTGCGACACAGGCTTCGAAGCTCCATCACTACCAGAGATGGGCAGTAACGCATTACATTTACTGTGTTACAATTTTCTTGTGTACTTTTTTACTTTTGGAGTACATTTTTCACAAGTTACTTTCTACTTTTACTCAAGTAAATTTGAGGTGAAAAAAACCTACTTTTTACTGAGATGTCAGTAAAAAGTACTCAGTACTTTAACTCTGCCTTTAGCGACACCCGTTGGGAACTGTTGGCACATATGTTGATGTTATATCTATCTCTCGGGCGCTTTCTTTCTCGCTCGCTCTCTCTCTCTCTTGGTGTCTCTCGCTCTCTCTCTCTCTCCCACACGGTCTCTGTCTCTCTCTCGGGCTCTCTCTCTCTCGGGCGATCTTTTTTTTTCATTCATTTTTTAATTCATTTTTTAAACTGAAAGTTACTCAGTACTTTCGCTACTTAAGTAACTTTTTTGTGGAATACTTTTTTACTTTTAATTGAGTAACTGTTTGGATGACTACTTTTTACTTCTACTTTAATATTTTGCTGAGGTAACAATACTTTTACTTGAGTAATTTTTATGGCTACTCTGCCCATATCTGATCACTACCAATCGCATATGGCCCATAGACAGACTAGCCTTGTGCAGTCTCATACAGACGCCCAGCATGGTCTACAGGGCTGTTGACCAGGGACTCGTCTTTTACACGGCTTGTCTTTGGCTTGGCTGCTCAGAAACACAGGTTACATGAACACACATTGTTATATAAAGAGGAGAATCTCAACCTTATTGTAAAAATGTCATTCAAATTTTTTACATTCTAAAAATAGTATTTGGGGCTGTAAAAGTAAAAAATGTACCTCAGTGACCAGAATGTAATTAAATAATTGACTTTCTGAACAGTTTTACCAAACCGTCCCTGGACCTGCCCAAAAAAACCTGAATACAATTTGTTCTAACAAATTGTAAACTGCTTACTTTTGGATTACTTCAAGCCAGATATGGGCAGAGTAGCCATAAAAATTACTTAAGTAAAAGTATTGTTACCTTAACAAAATATTACTCAAGTAAAAGAGAGAGAGAGAGAGATGACAGCAACATATATGCCAACAGTTCCCAACGGGTGTCGCTAAAGACCAAGTTAATGTGACGAGTAACGAATTGCTGGCATTCAGTAAAAAGTATTTTTTTTCACCTCAAATTTACTTGAGTAAAAGTAGAAAAAATGTACTCCAAACGTAAAAAGTCCACAAAATAATTGTAATGGAGTAAATGTAATGCGTTACTGCCCATCTCTGCTTCAAGCATACAAAGAAATTATTTCGACAAATAACTGCATGTGTTCATAACAGCGTTACCTCCCCTTTACCGCGGCGACACGCTATACCAGTAGTCTACCACAAGAGGTCAGCAGCAGACTGATAAACTGAGACTAAGATACCGTGTGACAAATTTGGAGACAAAATGTTTCCCTTTTTGGAGTGGAGCTAAAACATTACTGTATTTGACTGCTGTAGATGAACATATAACAGAATGAAACGTTATTTCCAGACGAAGAGTGCACCATTACTCGAATCGTGTCGAGAAGGCAAACGCAAAAAAGGGCAAGTACAATCTTTCTATAACGTTAGACTTCAGAATGGTCTGCTATACACTCTTCTGTCTTGTTTGTGATACGAGGTATTTCAGCCAGCAAGTCCATCTTCTCCTGAATGAATGATTGAACCTATGAACACAAATACACACGCACATGCACACATGCGCGCGCGCACACACACACACACACACACACGAACACACATGAACACACATGAACACTTACGCAACAATGAGTGTTGTATTAAAATGTGGAATCCGCACCATTTCCCTAAAAGTATAACTAAATGTAATATTTAAAAGTACACAATTACAATGTACAAAATAGTATGCATTCGTATGTATCTGAATAAACGGATTGTTTTTTTGTTTTTTCAATTTGAGCTAGGGCTGCAACAATTAGTTGACTAATTGATTATAGAATTATAGAATCGGCAAAGATGGCGGGATTTCTTACTTGAGTAAGAGTAAAATACATTTGTAAAAAAACAACTCGAGTAAGATTACAAAGTACTGACCCAAATATCTACTCAAGTAAAGTAAAAAGTACAGGCTCAGAAATGTACTCAAAAAGTATTTTTGAAAGTAAAAAGTACATGCTCTAAAATGTACTCAAAAGTATTTTTGAAAGTATAAAGTACAAAGTACTACAAATAGAATTGTATGTAAAATGCATTTTTTCAATAAATTAACAACTAGCCTAATTTATCTTATATCTCGGGACTAAATGAAATCCACTATTAACTCGCTGATGTACTCGGTACATCAGCGCCCCCTACTGACTAATATTATAGACGTTATCCTACCCCGTCAATGCAAAAAAAGTAACGAGCCTGTTTTGGTGAAAGTAAGGAGTAGGAGTACAGATATTTTTGTTAAAAATGTACTCACTACAAGTAAAAAGTAATCACAGAAAAAAGTACTTCTAAAAGTACAGATACTTGAACATTTTACTTAAGTACAGTACTTGAGTATTTGTACTTCGTTACTTGCCATCTCTGCGCGCCGCACACCAGTCCACTTCAAAATGTACGTCCACATGAAGCGGATCCTTGGCGGTGTAAATCGGCAAATCAGATATGAATCTTATTCTCAATTGGGTTTTATTTTATCAATAACGGAAAGTAATCTTTTTTTTTTTTTAAGTTATTTTTTCCGGCCGTTTTTTCCATCTTTATTGGATAGGATTAGTGGGAAACTGGTTTGAAGAGATCGGGGGTAGACATTGCAAACAAGTCGACGAGCGTAGTCGAACTCGCGACACTGCGGACGCTGTGGTAGACGCAGCGCCACTGACATGAATGGGGTCGTGTTAGGTTCGGTGTCCATAACCACTTGGCCAACGCGGACCCCTCAACGGAAAGTAATCTAACTCGTTACTTGCTTCAATCAGTAATCCAGTAACGTAACGGATTAGAAGTAACGATACACAACTGTGGTCATGCATGCACATGTAGCAGGTGTGAAACTACAGTATTACATTAGCAGAGATGGCAAATCCAGCTCCAGAAAGTAAAAGTCCTGCCACATTTTGGCTTCTACCCAGAATAAGTGAACTGCAAACAGGTGTCACTGATTAGCAGATCAACCCAACTGAAGAGCTTCTCTAATTAGGAGTGGCTGCTATTTGCAGTGCACAGGTTGAAGCCAAAACATGGCAGGATTTTTACTTTCTGGAACTGGATTTGCCATCTCTGTACATTAGACAAGCGATCACAAATGCATCACAGGGCAGCCTTTAACTTTCAGTTGAAACACGTTAGTTACCTCACCGCTTCATTAGTTGGGAGCTGGTTGCTAAATTGTTGTAACACAATGCCAATTGTGTTACAATAATTGTTACTATGGCCAATTTCCAGTACACAGCCACATCCCTCCTTGGCTTGACTTGATTCTACTTGGTTGTGTTTCCTTTTCACCAACCCTACTTCTTCCTTGGAAGTAGGGTTGAGTGAGATATTTGGTGTCTCATATAAGTACACTTGTTTCAATGTGCAGGGTGCTGTTCAGAAAATGCTGTTACATTTCAGTGCACTGATAGTACTGAGATGCTGTCCTAACAACGATCGGGAACGCAGTGCGCGAACGATGGCACTGCGCATACTCGATGGCCGCCATGTTTTTTAAGGTGGCAGAAACGGAATGACGTTGATGTCGCAGACGTGCGCACATGTGTTGTATGCTGTTCGTAGTCCGCTCGCTCGTGGCATGTAAACTCGCACGCATACTTGCACACACCAAACAAACAAAACAAAAAAACAAAAAACATAAAATAAACGGTTCGCGCCGAGACATCGAAGAGAAACGCTGCGATTACTTTTGCCAACGTTTCCGGTGATTGCAAAACGGACGTGCTCGATTTGAGACAGTATCGAACCACGACAGTGTACACTAAAGACTGTTCAGTGCGCATCGTGCACTATATTTCAAGGCGCTGAGACAAGTGCACTATATGCAGGGCTTTGAACTGGTTCAAGGAACGAAAACGAAAACCGGGAACCTTTAGTGCTTTCCAGGGAACAGAAACAAAACCGGAAACGTTATTATTTTTTATGTTCCGGAACAGGAACACTTATTTAAAAATAATGGTAACCGGTTAATAACGGTTTTATTTTGTTCCTCAAAGGAGTGCACTTGGGGATAACTTCAGAAATAAAACAAAAGAGTATTTATAAAATCTACAATGCAGCAGTGAAGTAGGAATCGTTGCGGGACTCTCTGCAGCGTGTTGTTGTGGGTTCGCCCTGACACGCAACAAGACCTCGGCTGTAGAGCGCTACCAGTGGGCCTCTGTAGCGAGTCGCTGTGGGTTCGCCGCAACAAATATTACATAGCATTAAACAGCTGCCAGGAACGAAATTAACCGTTCCGGGAACAATATTTTTTTGTTCTAAGCGGTTCAGGAACGTCAATTTATTGGTGGAACACATAACCAGAAACGTTATAATTCTGTTTCTGTTCGGAACGAAACGCTTGGGAAAAAATATTGGTTCAAAGCCCTGACTATATGTCACACAGCCGTAGGCATTGACCCACACACACACACACACACACATACACACACATACACACACTATAATGGCTGCACGCCAGTGACTCCTCCCTTACATTAGAGATGCTTTAATCTGGGCAGGAGCAATGCGGGGGACGGACACTCTGGGAAGACAGGAATGCTGACACAACGACTACACACATGCTAGCACACACACACACACACCCAAGATAGTACACACACACACACACACACACGCTGGCTGTCAGTTCTGTCGGTGGGTGTGTGTGTGTACGTCTGTGTGCATGTCCATGCGCATATGAGTGTGTCTGCATATTTTTTTCATGTGTACACAGGCTCCCATGTAGAATGAACCAATGTATGTATGTAGGTGCTCGCATGTCGCGTGTGTGTATACGTGTGCGTACTGGCGCGGTGCCCTGTCTAATGTATCTATGCTAAGCGTGTTCCCGATCGCTCAGCAGGCATCTCGTTATCCGCACGCTCTTCGTTTTTTTTTTTTTTTCTCCCACGGCCGGCTAGTGTTGCCAGCATTCCGCTACAATTCCCACCGACTTAAGACGTCAGAGACATGCACAGCTCTGCGCTGCAATTACCGCTCTCGCCCTCAAATCAGCTCGGTGATCATGACCTGGTGATCATAGATTTGGGACTGTTAGGGGAACTCACGTGACACGAGGTGAATAACTAAAGGCTGCACAGTATTGACTGACATCAATAGTCCATCAGGCAAGCGGAACAGCGGGACTTACACTCAACTTTTACTGGCGGTGAATCATCTCTCTCTTGGAAATGACATCCAAATAAATATGAAATTGTAGCGGTTCACATTTCTTGGGGGAATTTCATACCCACGTGGACACTGTGAGATTCTATGACCAGCACATTCATGCTCATATTTGGACTGGTGTAACTGTCTTTGTGTCTCATTGTGATGTCATCGACTCACCCCCTCCTCTGTCTACCAGACACGAGGGCATTCAGTGTTCCATTGTCATTCTAATTTGACTCTTGAAGAATAAAGAGCTTTTATGATAGAGGCGGTGTTCTTCCTTTACACACATACCTCTACAAGATTGAGATTTTCAGTCAGTCTCATAATGAAAACACCACCACCCCACCAATCAAACGTCATGTAAAACGTAGCTAAAGTACAATCTGATGTAGTGAACTAAACACTCACAAAACGGGGGAAAAAAACGTTTCGAAGTAAAACAGAAAACTCTGAAAAGATTTTTATTTCAGAAATAACTTTGCTCCGACACCAAATCCGATCCTCAATGAAAACGTTCCAACTGTCCTTTTTTTGCGGTCAGATATTTCGAGTGATGGCAGTGAAATCGATGACATCACGATGCGCGT
>OMKY01086277.1:0-10603 GCA_900302395.1 Bregmaceros cantori | reverse complement strand
TCAACCTCTACAGCAAATCATCAGTACTTCGCTTACCATGCTCCTCCGTCGTGGAAGAATTCAAGGCAACCAAGGCAAGGGCAGCGTGCACACTCTTGTTGTCCAAGGACACAAAGGTGAGGCATGCAAGCACTGCCATCAACTGCGGCAGGAAGTGGAGACCCCTGGAGGCGGTGAAGGAAGCAGAAGCCTCCTGGAGACATCGGGAAATCGTGGGCACTGTGTGTCGGGGACGCGAGGGCTTGGCAATTACAACGTCAAGAGCTGGGCAAAAAGCGGGACACAAGAGAGAAGGGGCTTGGTGGTGCAAAGGGTACGGGAGACAGCTGAAGAAGACCGCCGCATCAAGGCAGTAGGGCTGGGCTCCCAAGCACGCTGGATGCAGTGGGAAGAGGCGCTCGAGAGGCCACTGTCATGGAAAGAGCTTTGGGCTACAGACCAAGGCAAGCTGAGCTTCCTGCTGCGCGCCGTGGCAGATCTCCTACCCACACCCAACAATTTGAAGATCTGGGGCAAGGAGCAGGAGGCATCCTGCAGCAGTGTGGTGCTAGCATCTGCACACTGAACCATATTCTGGCGAGCTGCCCAAAAGCTCTTGCAGATGGGCGCTACAGGTGGAGACATGATAAAGTTCTCACTGAGGTCGCCAAGTGGGTCGAACTGCAGAGAAGCAACAACAACAAACAGCCACAAGCACCACCAAGATTCACCAGCTTTCATCTAGAAGGCAGCAAGGTTCCAAAGGGAAAGAGACCCAGCAACCTACCGTCTATGCTGCAACGAGCAACAGATTGGGAGCTGCACGTTGATCTAAAGAAGAAGCTGGTCTTTCCTCAGGAGGTTGTGGCAACTACCCTCCGACCGGATATGATCCTTCTCTCCAGGAGTACAAAGGCCATCATTTAGTCGAGCTCACTGTGCCATGGGAAGACAGGCTAGCCATATCCCACCAGGCAAAGAAGGCTAAATATCAGGACCTAGTGGCAGAGGCGAGCCTTGCTGGGTGGCATGCCACCCTCTATCCAATAGAGGTCGGCGCCCGGGGTTTCCCTGCAAAGTCCGTGCGCAGTTTTCTGCAGAAGATTGGACTCAATACCAAAGAACTGCAGAAAGCTATTAGGGAGATAGCCACAGCAGCCGAAACTAGCTCCAGGTGGCTGTGGCTGTCAAGGGACCGTAGCTGGACCCCTTCTGCAGGTGAAGGCTAACTCAGCCTTTGCCGCCCCACTCAGGAGAGGTGTACAGGTTAAGGGGCGAAACACCTATGACCCTGAGATACCTGCTGAGGATGCAGAAGGGGTCCTCAGGAACACCACCGCACTCCACCAGGTTCCACATCCTTAGTTGCTCCTGCAGTCTCTGCTTGTAGCAAAGCATCTTCGGTGTTTATCTCATCTTTGTGAATCTTGTCTAAATCTAGAATATGTAAATGAAATGTTTGAAGTAAAACCTGCTCCCCGCAGTGTCTAAAATATCTCTTCTCATCTGCTTCGGCCTGATAAGAAATGTCCCTTTTCTCAAAAAGTGTTCAAGTGGAGTTAGGGGTTTTACATCTGAACTCTTCATATATTATTTATCCCTTTGAGACCTTTAATATCTGTAAACCACCCCTAATTCTGAGCCAAAACCTAATTCCAAACCCCATAGTGAACCAAAACACAAAAGCCACCAACAACTCAAATCCGCAGCAGAAGTGCAGAGCAGTTAACAATGAAGAAAGACTCAAGACAGGTACTGTGCATATCATTTTATATAAATAGTTAACAGCTAGCACAAAGCAGAAACTCTTTGGTTGTTACATACGTACAACAGCTCTGTGTGTGTGTGTTAGCCTGGTGAGCCAGAACCAATGCATGTTTCACGCATCGCAGTTCACTAGACGCTTGCATTGGGTCTGGGAAAATTAGGCTCACTGTCGGAATTAATCGACCAATCAGCGTGGATGTGGGGGGAATTCGTACGGGCTACGCAAGGCGTGGGGGGAGTTTGGGTGTCACGCCTCCACTTCGCTTGTCCCACCTACTGCGCTGTGACTAGATAACACAATTTGATTGACACAGGGTTTTTTTACATTTTCCGACCCTGGTTTTACCAGACCCAATGCAAGTGTCTAGCGATGTGCGATGTGTGAACAATGCGTTGGTTCTGGCTTGCCAGGCTATGTGTGTTTGTGTGTGTGTGTGTTGTATTTTAAGATTTTCCCCGGGGCATCCAGCGAACGCGACAAGCGTCGTGACTAGAACTAGTGTGTGTCTGTGTGTGTGTGTGTGCGCGCAGCAGATGTGCGAGTGCAGATGTATGTTGTGTTTGCATTTGTGTGAGTAGGTGTCCGGCCATGTTGGTCTATGTAGAGCTCCATTTATGAAAATCAAACAAGTCATAAAACATGATAATATTGGTAAATGTATATACAAGAGTAAATGGACATGTTTGGCACACACTCCCTCCACACTGCAAGTTAAATGTATATAAATAATTTGATAAATTATTATATCTAGACATAACTTGTATAAAACAAATATGATTTCTAGTTTCTACAAAAAATGTATTTTACTTCCAGCTTCATCCATTCTACATATGAATGTTTTGTAAGACCTTGATATTCTGTTAATATCTATCTATAATTTTACACAAATAATTATTGTGAATGTCTGGATCCATTAATGACACATTGTGACATTTTTCCCACTTCTTCATAATAAGATTAATTCACGGATACCTGAAAGTCATAAAAGAAACTTCGTCAGTCCTGATATCATTACTTGCAAAGACGGAAAACTGCCTGCTGTGCGAGTAGCCATTCATTGGGTTTCGTGGAAATGGGCTGGATGTGTGGAGGTTGGCCACAGGAGGGTGCTGGTGCCATACGCTGTATGTCACCGGTACCCTTGTCTCTCACGTCTATCTATCTAATATATAGAAAATGTATTGCACTCCACTTCCACCCTACTCCTCATTGACCTTAGCTCTGCATTTGACACAGTATTCTGATTGTTGCAAAAACTGGGTGGGTGTCTCTGGCAATGCTCTAGATTGGATCTCCTGCTAACTTACAGATACGAGCTTCGCATCATCTGTTTTCTGTCTGTCTTTGTCTCCTGCCAGTCTCCTTTTGTCTGGCGGAGTTCTGCAGGGTTCGGTCCTGGGCCCTCTTTTGTTCACTTTATACATGTTGCCATTAGGTCACTTAAAGACGTTCCTCTTTTTTTTTTTTTTTTGGAACGGCATGTACACCATTTCTCTGCCTTGGCGTTTTATTCTTTGTTTTTCTCCTCTATGTCCGCCATTTCGATAGCTCTATGGTTTTATGATCTGTTTCATTGTATCCCCTGTCAAGCGCCTTGTGACACAAGTCTGTGAAAAGCACTATATACATAATTTTTACTTACTCACTTATGAATTGTGCATGTTAGAATATAATTGTGGAGAGAGATTTTCAGAGAGAAGTCTGCGTAGCCACACAAACACACACAACCACAGCTGATTTTCGGCACTCGCCTACAGGGAGCAGCTATGTATTTGAAATAACTTTCAGCCTCTTCTACAAAAAGAACACACATGTATGGGGGCATGAGGATCGATTTCGTGAACTATTAATTCCCGTTTACTTCCCAAATACCCATTTAGCGGTATTGAAACAGCCAAGTCTGGTTTTCTTGTAACGTTGCCACAAAGATATAAACAAAAAAATTGACACTTGTGGACATGATGGAAAGCTGAACAATATGACCTTAATATAAAAGATGTAATCTTCAATACATTACATTTTGTTCAGACAACAAGCATAATTTTTCCGCTTCTTCCAACACCCACTTATCTAGAAATTTTCAAAAAGAGGGTTTTATTTTTCTTCCCACTGGTACTGATGATAGGCTCAGTGGGTGAACAATGGTTTAGGGGTAGACCGATACATCAGCCGGCCGATAAATCGGGCCGATATTTGCTTTTTCTTAAGTGTATCGGTATCGGCCGATTCACAGGTGGTTTGGCCGGGGTTTTTTTTGTTTTTGTTTTGTTTTTTGCTGCTTTGTTGCTTGTTCTTGCAGTTGTTTGAAATATTTATTATTTTATGTTATTCAGGTGTTTAAAAAGCACCAAGACACTTTATTTTTGTATTACTTGATAGTCGTGGATTACTTGATTGTTAGAGAGTAAATATTTATTTTCAACTTGAGACCTGAAACATTTATCATTTTTTAAAACCTTTTGTACCCATATCGGCCCCAAATATCAGCTAAAGGAAATCGGCCGTCCATATCGGGCATCGGCCAAGGGTGATGGAACAAAATCGGTATCGGCATCGGCCATTAAGAAACCTGTATCGGTCGACCCTTACAATGGTTGCACCATTTTGGCTTTTCTGCTCTTTCACAGTATGACGCAGGCCATGCTGCGCATGGGCAGGCTCGCCGGTAATTTTATATACGGCTGCCGGAAGTTGTTCCTCTTACTGTTGAGCAGCGGGCACTCAGGGATCGCCTCGTTAGTGCCCATGGGCCCCACAGCTGTGACTGCAGCACGGATGGCAGCCGCTCCCACGGTCGAGGACGTTGACGGTTCCAGGGACACTCCAGCGTTCCCCTGCCCGGCCGAACCGTCCTGCAAAGAGGATTCATTGTTGATTGCAGAGGTGGATGTCATTCCTTTTTTTTTTCAATTTTTTTTTCAAAAATTAAAGTTATTTTTTGGGTGTAAGCACTCTTTTTCATTCTTTATTGAGAGAGACAGTGCCAGGATTAAATCGGAAAGTGGGATGAAGAGACCGGGGGACAAATTGCAGAAAAGTCGGAGAGGGAATGCAACCCATTGGCGCTGCTTGGCCTGTGGCAAGGGGGTCGCGCTCTCTAACCACTCTACCTTGTGGAGCATTTTTTTTTTTTAATAATAATAACATAATACACATGCATACTTCAATTAATAGCGTAACCTTGTTACGCTATGAATACAAAGTGGGTGCATGCATGCGTGGGTGTGTGTGTTGTGTGTGACCACTCCTCCAGTTGCGACCCCCCCCCCCCTCTCTCTCTCTCTCTCTCTTTCTCTCTCCTTCTCTCTCTCACACACACTCGCGCACATGGACACCATGCATTTGCTTCATTCAACAATACTTTGAACTGTAATTTCATGTTTTTGGTTTGTAATTTTGGTTTAGTTTAAGATTTCCCCCGGGGCATCCAGCAAAAGCGATGGGTTGACTATACCCTGGAGCGCACGCCCCGATGATTTGCCACACAACGCGCCCCGTGCGACCGAAATAAAAAATAAATTATTCCTGCCGATGCGACACCACACCAGGCGGCATGGGTCCGTGACGTCATGCAATGGAGCACCCTGCATTGGCTACAATATATTTGTTTAGGTTGTCGCACCATGTCGCGCAGATATCACTGGCAATGGAAATCCGCCGTCAGGCAGGTTGATAGATCCTTTGCAATCAATTCATAGATGCCTTGGCCATCATTCAACTCTGACTTCGAGGAATGGTGCTGACAGGCTATACTGTGATTCTAAAGTGACTCCAACTTATTAACAAATGTATATTTTGGCCCTCCAATAGGCCCACTTGTCACATTCCCTGACAGTGGCTGTTATTGTGGTCTTACACAATGCATTCTCAGGGAAATATAAATCAGCCATGGAGCCAATTTCTTTTTCTCCTCGTTTGTTGTTAATGTGGTTCCTTGTATGGCTAAACAGCTGGCAGACGGTTATGAGCCCTAATCACTAAGACTACCAGGTTCAGAAATAGCTTCTTCCCCACTGCAGTACTGCTTCTGAACTCTAGCAAGAAGACCATCAATCACAGGTCGCAGAAACTGTGAGAGTGAACTAAGCATTGACCGCGTGCCACCATTTCCTAGGTGACGACGCTTAGACTACTCGTACTCTACAGCCCCTTTTCCACTGGCTTACTTAAGGCCAGCACGGCACAGTTCATATGCACATCCCCCCCGAAAATTGCTTCTCCACAAGCTCAAAAAGGCCAGGCCACACCAGGTTTCAGGACCCGCTGAGATGTGGGTCCAGGAATGTGGCAGTGCTGGGCCATGTTTACTGGTCGCCGATTGGTCACACTCCGAGGGGGTGACGCAACGTGGCCGGCCAATCACAGGAGGCATGTGCCCCCCTTCCGATTTAATCCTGTCACTATCTCTCTCAAAAAAGAATGAAAAGTTGTGCTTGCGCCCAAAAAATAACGTAAAAAAAAAAAAAATAATAATGATAATAACAATTTCCAGAGTGTCATCCACCCACTCAGCCACAATCCACACAGTTCATCCACTATTCGGGCAAGTTTGCTAGACGGAGTTGAAAATCCTAACAGGACATGTACGGCCCGTGTCCAGAGACGAGCAGTAACGCATTACATTTACTCTGTTACAATTTTTGTGTGTAGTTTTTTACTTTTGGAGTACACTTTTCACAAGTTACTTTCTACTTTTACTTGAGTAAATTTGAGGTGAAAAAAAACTTTTTACTGAGATGTCAGCAATTCACTACTCTTTACATTAACTTGGCCTTTAAGGACACTGGGAAATGTTGGCGTCATATCTCTCTCCCTCTCTCGGGCCGTCTCTCTCGAGTGCTCTCGCACTCTCTTGCTCTCTCCTTCTTGAGCGCTTTCTCGCTCCCCTCTCTCTCTCCCTCTCTCTCCCTCTGGGGCTCTCTTTCTCTCTTGGTATCTCTCTCTCTGGTGCTCTCACTCTCTCTTATCTCCTAATTTATTTCATTTTTACTGAACGTTACTCAGTACTTTTGCTATTTAAGTAACTTTTTTGTGGAGTACTTTTTTACTTTCACTTGAGTAACTATTTGGATGACTAAGTTTCAATTTAACTTGAGCAATATTTTGCTGAGGTAGCAATGCTTTTACTTAAGTCAACTCTGCCCATATCTGATCTAGCACCTGCTTGCTGAGCCGACCACTCTTGGACTTGTCCTCCACACAGAGGCTGTGTGGAGAGAGTTCACCAGCGGGGGCGCTCAAGTTGCTGGAGTTAGTGCCACCTCCGCCACCGCCACTGCCGCCGCTTCCGCCCTCGGTCGCGATGGGCACGGCGTCAGGGCCGAGTGCGCTGGACGTTCCCTTGCCTTGCCCTTCAGGCTGGTCTTCCACGGGGATGTGCAGGTTGGACGTGGAGCGCTTGGTGTTTGTGCAGACTGAGCTACTGTTGAGCAGAGATGGCAAGTGATGATGATTGATGATGATTTCCGCTTACTGCAGATTGCGCACTAACATTTACATGTTAGCGTTATCAGCCTACTCTTCCGTCCTTCCGCTCGGCTTATGGCCGAGTGTCAAGCAGGGAGGCATTGACTACCGTTTAAGTATTTGGTATGTCTCCACCAGGATTCGAACCCTGGGCTCCCAATCCAGAGGCAGACACTATACCACTAGGCCACTGGACTGAGAGATGGCAAGTAACGAAGTACAAATGCTTAAGTACTGTACTCAAGTAGAATTTTCAAGTATGTTCTTTTAGAAGGACCTTTTTCTGTGATTACTTTTCACTTCTACTCAGTAGACTTTTAACAAAAATAGTACTTCTACGCCTCACTTTTCCCAAAACAGGTTTGTTACATTTTTTCTTTTTTGAATGAGTCAGTAGGGGGCGCTAATGCACCTAATATAGTCCCAGTTAATTAGTTAAAGTCATTTTCATTTAGTCTCTGGGTGTGCCCTAGATATAAGATAAATTAGGCTATGTTGTTAGTAATTTATTCAAACAATAACATTGCCAAGCTAACATTGAAAGTGTATTTTCCATGCAAATGTATTTTTAGTACTTTGTACTTTATACTTTCAAAAAATACTTTTGACTACAATTTTTAAGCCTGTACTTTTTATTTTCAAAAATACTTTTTAGTACATTTCTTAGCCTGTACTTTTTACTTTAGTCAAGTAGATATTTGGATCAGTACTTTGTAGTCGAACTCAAGTTGTTTTTTTACTAATGTATTTTACTCTTTAACTCGAGTAAGAAATCTGAGTATTTTTACAACCTCTGCTGTTGAGAGGGAAGGATTGACACGGTTGAAAGAAATGCCGAGACATAATTACGACAAGGCTAACATCACACTTACACAACCCTTGTGAAGTGTTTGTTAGATGTGTAAAGTGAAGATGGCCGATCTGTGATTCACTCGCGTGTTCGCTTTTCCCCCACAACTTGCTCTCGGCACTTCCGCAAAATCTCCGGTGACATCACATGGGTAATGCCCACGCAGCGCCGACGTAACTTTCCGTCTCCCAAACGGCCTATGCCTTTTCCGAACATTGAAACATCTAACCCTGGCCCCTAAACCTAACCCCTAATCCTAACCCCTAAACCTAACCCTAATCCATAACCCTAACCCAAACAGCTGTTGCCATTTATGACGGTCTATACCCTAATCCCTACCCTAAATGCTACCCTAATTACTTAAGCTAACCCTAACCGCTAAAACCTAGCCCCTAATCCCTAACCCTAACCCAAACGGCTGTTGCCATTTATGACGGTATATACCGTAACCCCTACCATAACCTCTAAACCTAGCCCTAACCGCTAAACCTAACCGCTAAACCTAATCCCTAAACCTAACCGCTAAACGTAACCCCTAAACCTAACCCCTAAACCAAACCGCTAAACCTAACCCCTAAACCTAACCCCTAAACCTAACCGCTAATCCTAACACCTAAACCTAACCCCAAAACCATACTCCTTCTCGACCCTATTCATTTAAAAAAATAAATGCAGCTGCACCGCCCACCCAGTACTAAACTGTCCGCACCGCTAGCACTGGGTGGGAGGTGACGCAATTGTGACGTCACCGGTGACATCTTGGTTAGGTGGGAAAACAAGCTGTATACAATTTAGGAGCGGGTATAATTCATAGGGCGTGCCGAAGCTGTCCGACCAATTGCTGGTTGAGAAAGTTAATCAGCAGAGGGGATGCACCTGGATCAATTAGGAATGAATGAAGGGGAGGGAAGCAGGCTTCTTAACTATCATAGCCTGCCAGAAATTACGTTAGTACTTGAAATTATTTTCGCGAATACAACTTTTGCAAATACAACACTCTCCTTGCAAGCAAGCGTGGTCAACCAGCGGCGAGCCGAGGCCTCCCAGTGGTTGTTTGAGTATCCTTACCTGCTAGAGCGGTCTTCCGAATCCTTACTGCTGTATCTCAACTCTGCCGGGGTCTTAAACGACAGGTCCTTCTTCCCCTTCAGCCAATATGTCTTCATGTAGCCTTTCCCCTGCACGGATACAGCCCCATGCATTTAATAAACAAGCTATTGTAATGGATTTTCACTTTCTGGAACTGGATTTGCCATCTCTGCTTATACCTCTCCGCAATCGAGCTCAGTCACTCATGGTTTAAATCCCAGCATGCCTCGCGGCACCTCAGCCCGCGGCTGAGGCGCCATTCATTACACTGCCCCGGAGGAGCCGAATCTCTGTCGCACTCCTCGTCCACGGACTCCACCATCTGACCGAGCGGCCAATCCCACTTCTGAGCACCAATGTAATGGTTGGGGCGCCTCCACTCGCAGGAGCAGGCAAGTGTAACCGGGGAAGGCACGTCTGGATGCCATTCGGCAAGAGGCCAGCCTGGCTACTTGCCAAGCACCATCCAGGTCGTACTTATACCCAGAGATGGCAAATCCAGCTCCAGAAAGTAAAAGTCCAGCCACATTTTGGCTTCTACCAAGCGTAAAAGTGCAGTGCAAACAGGTGTCACTGATTAGCAGATCAACCAAACTGAAGATCTTCTCTAATTAGGAGCAGCTGCTATTTGGAGTGCACAGGTAGAACCAAACATGTCAGGATTTTCACTTTCTGGAACTGGATTTGCCATCTCTGCTTATACCTCTCCGCAATCGAGCTCAGTTACTCATGGTTTCAATCCCAGCATGCCCCGCGGCACCTCAGCCCGCGGCTGAGGCGCCATTCATTACACTGCCCCGGAGGAGCCGAATCTCTGTCGCACTCCTCGTCCACGGACTCCACCATCTGACCGAGCGGCCAATCCCACTTCTGAGCACCAATGTAATGGTTGGGGCGCCTCCACTCGGAGGAGCAGGCAAGTGTACCCGGGAAGGCACGTCTGGATGCCGTTCGACAAGAGGCCGAGCTGGCTACTTGCCAAACACCATCTAAAAAACATGCTTTTATTAATGGTATATATTTGTATTTCCTTTAGTATTAACGGATTGTATTTGTTTTTGTTGATGCCAGTTTATATTTGAATTCCTTGTACTTGATATTTGTAATGTTCCCACTCCTGGGTCCTAAATGATAAAGCCTCCTGAAAGGTGTTGAAAATTCAGTGCATGACTGTTTAAGCTTTCAGCACAATTTTTCACAGGAAAACATCCTATTCTTTGGATATGTTTAGACATAGGTATATTCTTATATTCTACACAATATTTGATGAACCTTCAAATGTCAGTACCAATTTCTCTCTCTCTCTCTCCCTATACATATATATATATATATATATATATATATATATATATATATATATATATATATATATATATATATTCCATGAAAAGTATCTAAACATAGAGGATATTTTCCTATGAAAAACTGAGCTCAAAACTTTTTTTTTCCAT
>OMKY01086273.1:0-15917 GCA_900302395.1 Bregmaceros cantori | reverse complement strand
CGAGGTGTATCTCTTCTCGTGGAGTAACCCTTTGGAATGAGTTATGTATATATATATATATATATATATATGTGTATGTATGTATGTATGTATATGTGTATGTATATGTATATATGTATGTATGTATGTATGTATGTATGTATGTATATGTATGTATGTATGTGTATGTATATAGATATGTATATATTTGTTTTTGTTGATTTAAACTTTTTTTGTGTTTTGTTTTGGAGATGTTTTCAATCTTGATGACGGGGTTCGGACTCGATAAGCCGCCGGCTTCTTCCGGACCCTTTGAGTGGAAGACAGACCTTTGTTGCATTCATTCTACATTTATCTTTTAGAAGACTGTGCCCATGTCTGATGTCTGCTCTGCTAAATAAAATCAAACAATCAATCAAAAAAAATAATAAAAAAAATCACGGTAAAGTATGGTTGACACACTATGCTCTGTCACTGTAAATGTGCAGGCAGAAGTGGCAGAAAAGTGGTATATAATAGCATAATATAACAATATAATAAATAATTATTTATATACATTTTATTATTATTAATTATATACAATTAAATTACATTAAAATTAAATTAAAATTAAACAATAAATAAATATAATAAGTCCAGATATTAATTGCAAAGCAAACATGACCGGGACCTATTTCAATCATGCACATAGTGATATGTAAGATATCTCGTGGTTCATCCTATAAACTCATTTTCATAAATGCTGTTGTGACATTGCTTGGGTTGTCTCCCTCTACTTTCTTTACCTTCTACTAATCCTTTGAGTTTTCTTAGGCTAATTTGGGAGCGAGCAACAAGCAACTACGTTTCCTAAGAAATAACATGTTCGATTACTCATTATTTGAAATAGCACTAAAATCACACCTTCAATCTGCACTCCTACCTCTCCATCCTCAAGTTCCACATCCAGGAAGTCAAAGTCAGTGAAGACACGGAACGTGTTCTCGGACCCGGTGTCTTCCACCTCGCGGCTACCGTCCGAGGAGCACGTCAGGCTGGCGTCCAACTCTCCACAGCTTGAAAAGATGACCTGGATACCATGATCACAAGAAAAATAAATTTACATTCACCAAGCAGGCTGCTAGTTAAAAGCTCTTCTAATGGTTTTTCTTCAGGATTCATTACCAGAGGTGGCAAAAGTACTGGGATTTCTGGGATTGGAGTAACAGTAAAATACATTTGTAAAAATACAACTCGAGTAAGACTACAAAGTACAGTAAAAAGTGCAGGCTAAGAAATGTACTCAAAAAGTATTTTTGAAAGTAACAAGTACTTGCTCTAAAATGTATTCAAAAGTATTTTTGAAAGTATACAGAACAAAACCTAAATTTGCCTTAACACTTTTCAAGCGATATTTTGTTGAGGGGCACACCCAGTGACTAAATAAAAACAACTTATTAACTGCTACTGTACTCAGTGCATTACCGAGTACCGCCCCTTACAGACTCATTCATGCTATACATGTAGTCCTACCATGTCGTTGCAGGAGAAAAAAAGAAAAAAGTAATGTTTTTTTCTTAAAAGTAAGGAGTAGAAGTACTGATATTTTTGTTAAAAATCTACAGAGAAGAAGTAAAAAGTGCTCATAGAAAAAAGTACATCTAAAAGTACAGAACAACTTAGAAGAACGTAGCTTCTTTTTTCATATTTTCTGATAAAATGAATATGCCCCACCACTTCTAATGTTAAATAGTATCATTTAATTAAAAAAATATAGACAAATGTTCAAGAAAACATTGAAAAACACCAACTTCAAGTATTTTATAATAAGTTTGCACGTCAATTAATTAACTTACTGAAGGATTCTTGGTCAGTCCCACTTGTTGTCCAAACAGAGACAAGACATCAATCAGCTTCTCTCTGGTTCTCTTCTGTTAGAAATAAGTTATGTTTATTTCACACAAACGTGCACACTGAAAAATCTACTTTAAAAAAATGGTGGTATCGATTACATCTCATTTTTTTCATTGAAAAGAAAGTAAATCATTTCATTCGTGTTGAAATTAAATAAACATAAATTAAATTATTCACATTATTTTGCAGAAAAAAAAGATGTAATCGATTACACCAATTTTTTTGAGTTAATTCAAATTTTAAATTTTTTCAGTGTGAGAGCAACGCTCATCACTGGCTAAGCTAAGCAGTTTGGACACGAATGCGTTCACACTTCTTCAATCAGAGGACGCATCTGCTGGCACAGAAATTCACATCAAGGCACATATACCAATATACAGGATAGGTGGAGTACTACTTTCTATCTATTCAGCACAGGGGAACAGCTGGGTCGTTCATTATAACTTCTTGTTTCCACAGATGTAGTATCCTCCCGTCCAGCTTAGCGTAGCCTTTCTAAGCTCATTAGAAAGCAAAATGTAGAATAAGGAAGAGGGCCAGTTACCTGCGAATACTGGGGTCTCTTCCAGCAGACAGGCACCAATACGGGTAACGAAGAAACCGAAGATGAGCTGCTGGAGGAGTTGGTGGAAGAGGAGGTGCTTCGGCTCACCCCCCGGCTTCGACTCTTGGCCTCGTTCCTGGGGGAGCTGTGCTGGGGGTCAGCGCATCGGCGACCGATTACCGGCGTCTGGAATCGTGAATAAGGAATCAATCAATTCTATGACTATCACTACTCATCACTTCATTCCAAATTAAAAAAATAAATACATATTTGGACTGATAAAATATGTTATTCATTTGTTTTCTTCTCAAAATAGGAGAATTAAAAAAAAATCTAAAATCTAAAATTGGCATTTGATTTTCAGGCAAAATGCTTTACAAAACACATTATACATGATCAGAAACTACATCCATTCATTCTTTTATTTTCATGCAAATTGCATGGATATTTTTAGTTCCACCAACTGTTCTGTACAGATTATATCTGAACAGAACAGCTCATCGTTTAAAGAACAGGATTTTCGATTTCTGAGAAAGCTGTGGCCAACCATAATCTTATGGTCGGTATGTCCAAATTAAATGCATTTACCAGGTCCAGATGTAGGGTCGTCACCACAACATATACTATTCAACGGTGTGATATAATAAGTGAAATTCCTAACCGTTTTTATATCTGGTACATGCTTGGAACTGAATCTCTGGTGCACATTCTGCTACAAGCAGAGATAGAATTATGATGTTAAATGTGTGTGTCTGTGTGTGAAACGGGGATTGGGAGGTTTTCAGTGAATGCATGTGCACTTTATATTGTGACCGAGCCCCTTGCATAAATTGTTACCGGCATGATTACCAAACAATACCTTGACTGTTTGAGGGTGTTTAAATAGCAGAAAGGAAAAGGTGTGTAAAACTGCTTAAAAGAAAATGTGCATACGAGTGTAATTGTGTGTGTGTGTTGCAGTGGTGGTAAAACGCCTTGTGACGTTTCTTTCCACTGAGTGTGTCAATGGCTGCCCTGTCAAACCTGCCTCTGTTCACACACGTGTGGGCGGTGGCTATGACATCATTTCCTGTTGTTCATGGAAGGGGCACGCACACGCACACATGTCCACGGACACACACACACACAACTTTTTAAGAGTTGAGTCAGCTACTACTTGCCATCTCGCTGATTGTGGGCAAATATTATTACTGTACTGTACAGACAGGACGCCACAAAGCAACAATGCAATGTGACATTGTGAATGAATAAAAAGAGCCACGGTCTGATTGACGACACGCGTCACACACAGGAGTTCATCCATGGACAGCACGGACACACTTCAGCAGCAGTTTCCCAATCTCCGAGCAGCTGAATAATCCCCTACTCCCTACCCCCCATTTAGTGCACTCACTTATAGTGCACTCAACAGCAACTGACAAGATTTTGGACACTAGAGTTGGCGGCGTCAAAATTATGATAAAATATAATTATAAAAAATATAATTATAAAATTCAACAATCAGCAGAAAAAGTCAAAAGTACTTACATTTATAACGATTTGCCGTGGTCGGTCGCTATTTACTCCCACCGCAGCATTTTTTTAAAAAATTTAGGTCATTTTTAATACATCTCGCAATACATTATGGGTTATATTGCTCCGTCTAGGGTACATCTGATGCTCACTACATTTCGCGGTGCATTGTGGGATACTTTCAGTGCACTATATAGGGCACATGGAGAATTCGGACAACTCTAGAAAATGGTGTGCGCCCCATATAGTGCACTATATAGGGGATAGGGAGCGATTTCGGACACAGCCAAAGAATGAAGATGTCTAAGGACTGTTACTATTTTGCGCTCTTTTGGCGTATCCTATGTTTCTCTATTAAATATAGGGTATAAACCCTTATTACCTTTATGTTTCCCGGGTCCATTTAAATTACTCCTAAATGCACATTTACACCGTAACAAATGTCTGTATGCTGCGCTACTCTTAAAAAGTCTCTCCCTCTGGCATTTTTTTTTCATTTTTGCCTACCCAAAACTGAGCTGGGATACGTAGAAAAAGCTGCTGAGATACAATCTCAAAGAAACTAAAATATAAAGTTTGACACGTGATGATCTGTGATTTCACCCTTGCATTGTCCAGCAATGGTAGGGGACTGGAAATATTTCAGAGATTCCCCTCCTTGTGGTTTTAGTTCTTTCTCACCCCCCCCCTCCTTCCCTCAACACAATTTACCCTCGGACTGCCCATGTAAATAAACCCCCTTTGGACTCTTAATAATATATCCGTATTGTAATATTTTCGATTTAACTGCCGATATTATTGCTACTTTTAGTTTGTGTTTTACTTGCTTGTTCATCCTATGTGTCTGGCACCGTTTACCAAAAAAAATGCTAGTCTGTGAACTTGTATCATTGACCATGGCAATAAACTTGATTCTGATTCTAATTAAAAGACTGTCTCTCACCTCAGACATGTCAAAGTGAAAGTGCAGCGTTTTCCCTGGCAGAGCTTTGGAAGCGCGATCCCATAGCCGACCGCTGGGGGCGTCTGTGGTGACCTGGGAGTGGGGTGGGGTGGACGGCTGCACGAGGCTGGCTGAACGGGACACCACTAGCTTCAGAATGTTGAGTGCCTCCCGCCAGTGTGACGTCTGCAAAGTGATTATCATCTGTCAGTCTCTTCTCTTTTTCCAACTTCTTAAAAGTTAATATGCAAACCTTTCCATCAGGGCTTGAAAATGAAATTATTTTTAAAAGGTTCTGTTCCGAACGGTTCAGGCAGGCCCATGTTTAACGTTTTCATTCTCTGAACCATTCCGCCACCAAAATATTGGTCCTGAACTGCTTCGGAATGCAAAAATTATGTTCGTTCTTAAAGTTCCTTATATTGTGCAATGTTAAATTTGGATATAGTTTATACAGAATATATTTGGTGGACGTCAGTGCAACTGTATTAACGTGAAAACCATGTTAAAAATGCCATTACATTGACTTCCTCGTCCATAGTCTCCCAGACATAGGATATGTTAAAATATATAAAGAACGTAAAAAAAACAACCTTTTTTTTGTTTCCCTCCTCTTAAAATTCTCCAAAATTCTGTTTGTTTCCTTGAACCGGTGCGGAGCCCTGCTTTCCATGAAACATATTTGCTTTCATTAAATGTGATGTGTGGTTCAGTTCGCTAACTTTACTGTCTGTGTCCACAAAAACACAAAGCTAGAAGTCAATTTCTGATTGTAAAGGTTTGAATTGTGCATTTCCCAAAACAATTACTGTACAAAATCTTCGCACCTGTAAACACTTGTAGAAACCACTAAATTGAACAAACCTCTCATGAGCATAATTCACCGGTACAAATCTTTCACCTCAACCAAACTGTCTCCTGCACTAAAATCTTATCTTTACAAACTTGTACAAATATCTCACCTGCACAAACTTCTCAATGGTCTTCAGCACCTGAACGTTGAAAGCTTTCGAGGGGATGGGGGTCAGGTCCATGTGACTGAGCAAGCTGGATATGACGTACAGCAAGGTCTGTTGCATGCTGGGAAGGCCTTTCTCCAACAGCTAAGAGAGTACACAATGCAGCTCTGTTTGTGAACGTAACACTGAAGCACTATGTTGTACGAGATGAGGGAATAACAGGAAATATATATTATATTGAATTACATTTCCGATGTAACTTGCATCTTATGGATATGGCGATTTTCAGTGATTTTCGCCATTCCTTGTGAGTGCCTGTCAACTCGTGCCAATGAAACATTCGAACATATTGGGCAGGTCTGCTGAATCAGTGCAGCTTCATTGGTCAATAGTTCAATAGTTGGGAGTAAGCACTGATTTCAATATACTGTTATGAACTGCCTTCCAGGGCTTGAAAACGAAATTATTTTCAAAACGTTCCGTTCTGAATGGTTCAGGCAGGTCTATGTTTAACGTTTTCGTTCTCGGAACCGTTCCGCCACCAAAATATTGGTCGTGGTTCGGAATACAAAAATTCAGTTTGTTCTTAAAGTTCCTTACATTGTGCAATGTTAAATTTAGATATAGTTTATGAAAAATATATTTGGTGGACTTTCACACTTCAGTGCAACTGTATTAACGCCATTACATTCGCTTCCGCGTCTGTCCGTGAGATGGAGCCCCAGATGCATGGGGCTTGATGACTTATAGTGAAAGTTGGATGGATGCACAACCGGAAATAGTCTCTCAAACATTGGGTATAGTAAAATATACAGAGAACGGAAAAAAATGTGGATTTCATAATGTTCCATTTCTTTTCCGGAACCTTTGAAGAAATCCTTTTCCGTTTCCGTTTCCGCTCGTTGGGAAATTCCGTAGAATTCCGTTAGTTTCGTTTGTTTTTTGTTTTCATTCCTTGAACCGGTTCGGAGCCCTGCTGCCTTCGCTCTATTTGTTGTTAACAGATCATCAGATCAACAGAACATACTTGTCAACTCTCTACTTCTGTCCGTGTGGACAGCAACATGTGAAGGAGCAGATAATGCTTTAGCTAAGAGGTGTCCATTTGCCTTCGCGATTGCCTCGCTGTTACCATCGGCTTCTGAAGCTAGTTGGTGCAATACAGCAGTTCCTTCGAATTCAGGAGACTGCCGTCATTGGAATTTTACAGACTTTTAAGAGGAGCGGAACATTATGAAATCCACAAAATGGGTTAAAAACGTTTTTTTCCGTTCTCTATATATTTTAGCATATCCTATGTCTTGGAGACTATTTCTGTCCACCTTCACTATCAGCCAACAAGCCCCATGCATCTGGGGCTCCATCTTGTGGACAGACAAGGAAGTGAATGTATTGGTATTTTTTCATGTTAATAAGGTTGCTCTGAAGTACGACAGTCCACCAAATATATTTTGTAGAAACTATATATGAACATAACATTGCACAATATAAGGAACTTTAAGAACGAACAAAATGTTTGAGTTCCGCAACGGTTCAGGAGCAATATTTTGGTGGCAGAACGGTTCCAAGAACAAAAACGTTAAATATAGACCTGCCTGAACCGTTCGGAACGGAACATTTTAAGAATAATTTCGTTTTCAAGCCCTGACCTTGATACCATGATGGAATTGGTCATGGGATCTTAAACATTAGCATCTTGAATGGCTATCATGGGTGTGACTGAGATCTATACAGACCCTGTGTTGCCTGTATGGATTTCAACCTTTGCAGAAAGTACAGTCAGCTCACCTCAGCCATGTAAGTGACCAAGGTGAGCGTGGCGTCGGGGAAGGCTTGGTGCAGGTAGCGACACACCACGTCCACCCAGGTGAACTTGTCTCGAGTGTAGCTGTGTGTCTTGTACAGAGCCATGACATGGGCCAGGTTCGCCAGCTTGGCATTCTGCTCGTCCAGGCAGACCTTGATAGAAAATATAATTGTTAATAAAGTTATCATGTCTTATCATATCTTTTGTAGTCCAATGAACTTAATACTTAAAAAAAAAAAAAGTTCAGGGGGCGCGTGGTGGCCGAGAGGGTAAAGAGAGTGTCCCCCAGACCATAGGTTGAGCAATGTCGCAGGTTGAAATCCCCTGTCCGCCTTTTCTGCAATATCTCCCCCTGACTCTTCATCCCTATTACTGATTTAATCCAGTCACTATCTCTCTCAATAAAGAATGAAAAACGGCGCTTGCGCTCAAAAAACAAAACAAAAAAGTTCAAGTGCCTTATTATATAGCCAAGGTTGGTTGTGATAGTGGGATGAGAGAGATTGGGGGAAGACATGGCAGAAAGGGTGGCGATGGGAGGAGAACTTGCAGCGCTGCCTGTACTGTCACAGGCACCATACATGTACTGTCACAGGCACCATACATGTGCTGGATGCGGGTGTCGTACCGACTGCCCAGCATAGTATTTTAAAATTTTGATTCTTTCACAAGATCAATTTACAAGATGGTATCAAATGGCAGCCCTTCAGACTGTATCCCATTTCAGCCTATCAAATTTCGAAAGCAATTTTTTTGATGAATTCTTTTTGCCGCATTCGGATCATTTCCAGCTTAATTCATGATTAACTGAGAAGGAGATAAAGGCAAAAGCTGTCGGTGAGGGCAGGCCAACTCACAACTCTCTGCATATTGTAGTGCACTGTTTTAACAGACTGAGCTACTGCATCACACTTCAAAGCAACTATAACATTACTTTAAGCAAGTATGTATTTGATATGTACAGTGTGTAATAACCAATGAAAATTTTCCTTATGGCTGGAACTATTGGGACATCCGCGTTTCGTGTGATTCAAGTCAACGTTGAATGTTTTAGGTGCTGAATCCGCATCTAAATGTGTCTTCATATCTATTTTATATAAAAAATAAAAAACATGGCTAACAACAGCTTGCATGAAAAAATGCCAGTGCATGTGCACACACGCTAACGTCAACATCGCTGTCTGTCAGGTGCATAAATTGTCTGGTGTTATCAGAGCCGAAAATAGCCAAATAGCTCCGGGACTTGAGGTTCTGTCTGCGTCATACAGGGATTACTTTTGAGTATGCACGTCATAAATGTGTTATTTGCAGCCCTTTACTCCCAACGCTGATGTGTTTTCACAAGCAATCCTAGTGATGTGTTGCTCATGAAAGAACAGGTGACAACGAATGGGTTTGGTTTGCAACATTGATTCCCAAAATGTATTTTCCTCTCAAAAGTTATTGAAAAAAAAGGAATCTTAGAATGTTTAGTTAATTAAAATAAGGAAATTTAAGAAAAATGGATAAAGCTACAAATATATTAGTATGTGTAGCAACTGTATTTCATCAACAAGTATTGATGAAATACAGGCAAAATCCGACTTACTCAGCGATGTGGTCACATGTTTTTCTAGTTCTGTACTGGTTTGCTGCTTCCACTGGTAAATCCAACTTGAATGAGTAAATGGAACGAGTTGCACGGATTATCAAGCGTTTGTGAGGTATAGATCCGCACAAGAGCATTTGGGTGGGGAATAGCACAGCGCAAGTTACCACAGTTTAAACATTTTAAAATAACACAGTAGGTGTGTGCTCCCACCGAATGGACATGTTGAAAAGTAGTCGAAGACACATCAAAATAAATGGCCCCGGAAGTGATGTTCAGATTAGAATGTTAACCGGAACTTCCCACCGAACTCGTCTATAGGCCACTAAGTAGAGGGGAACAGTTTACAATTATTTCATGCTGTATTTATTAATTGAAAAATGCATTTTAGTGACGGAGGAAAAAATTGAGATAGTCCCTGTGTGAACAGACACTCACTAGAGAGATGTTGTCAGCAACATCCTGACAGAAGGCTGTGGGACTGTCGAAGCTGATCACCAGGTGGGGCAGCAGGCACAACACACTGAGCGGGAAGCCTGCATGAATCACACATCATATTTCATCTCCTCTGTCCTCTTGTAGCAGAAGGTGCACCAACATGAGTCATCATTTTCCAGAGACGCCAATTCAGTGTTGTTCTGTTTAGGGTTGCTCCTCACCACTACTAATCGTTTGAGGCAAACTTTTGTTAGGGCAATTTGGCAGCCGTATGGTTAGCTTTAGGGCTGCAACTAACGATTATTTTAATTAATTGGTTGGATAATTTTTCCTTGAAAAATACTCCCAATTCTTACAGCAACAACAATTACCAGAAAGTGTTTACTTGAAAGTGCACTCTAGTCAAATTTGGCTCTTCTTAACCAACAAATGTACAAAGATTAAGTTACTTCATCTGACACAAAATCATTACATGAAATGTATACCATAATATTTTCAATAATGCCCATTTAAGCTTTCATATTTTCTGAAATTATGAATGAATATCAAATTTCTGTGGATAAATAGGGGAAACATCAGCATAAAACAGCCGACAATAACAATTTTCCAACTATTTGCTGATTATCCATTGTTAGATTAGTTGTCGATTAATTTTGTAATCGATTAGTCGCCAATTAATCGACTAATAGTGGCACCCCTAGTTAGCTTTATATGACCATAGAGATTTTAGAAATGTGTTTTTGATAATCCCCTTTATTCGTTTGGGTGATGTCAGGCAGCAGCGTTTTTTATTTTTATGGGATCTGTGAGTGTATGTGGTCAGTACTGAAAAGCTTGAGGGAATGAACACACATAAACATTTCATGAATGTAACAGATTCAGGCTATGCTACACCTAAAATTTATCACTCTCTTTGATTGCCAATTAGAAATATACTAAGATCACTTTAGAGCTGCAGTGTGATCTTGATTCAAAGAGTCAAATTGTATACTGTGAAAAAAAAATCCACTCCCAGATTGTACTAGATGGTTCTAGCATGTACTAGATGTTTCTAGTACTCAGCTACTCGCTACTTTGTAAGTACCTATTGTCTGTGACGTGTGCACCACATCGAGACGTGACATGGGGGTGAGCTGACAGAGGATCTTCATTGTGATGTCGCAGGTGTTGGGTGAAGTGAAGCCTTTGAGAAGAACGGGCAGCAATCCGCTGAAGTCGCTCCAGCCGAGCTGATCGCGGAGTTTCTCCAGCCATTCCCTGTCCTCAGGCCGATCCAAACCGGCGGGCGTCAACAGTTTGCTCAGGAGCCGCAGAGCCATCTGGTATTCCGACTCGAAGTCGGACTCTGTCAGCGCTACCGATAACCAGAACGCTCGTGCCAGCAGGCTGGCCGGGTGGTCGATGTGGGGAATATCATCCCGGGTTGGTGGGGAAAATGGGACAGGAAGCTGTGACAGGGACAAAACAACAGAGACATACTTTTAATGGATTTACCATTAGAATAGTTCAACAGTGTTGACAAAAGGATACTGCTATTTCTTTTTTTAATGTTTTTTTCCAGTCCATTCAGTCATTTTTTTTTCAAGCTTTATTAGCGTTAGCAGAAACAGGTGAAGATGGGGGGGCAGACACCAGATTCACCACCGACTCACCGACTGCCTAACCAACTGAGATACTGGGCAGCACAGGATACTGCTATTTCAACATTTGATTTAACATCCAATAACTCAACTAGGGAACATGGCGGAAATTGTTTTTCTGTTAGCCTTCAAAGATAAGCAAAAAATAAAATATGCTTAGGCAATATATTTTCATCATTATGGTGGCCTTAGTACAAAAGTACACTTTGAATGCCAATAGAAAATGTTTAAACTAATGTAATGAAATGTAAACTAATCAAAAACTGTAGGTATTTTTTCAATTAGGCCGAGATCGAGATAAATCTCCTCTTTCTTCTCTCTTCTTTCCAGTCAGACGAGTTCTGTAACCAATCCCAATTACTGTCCTCAACTGGGCAATCAAGGTTGAAAGTTAGTTAGGTAATAGCTGCTATACTTCTTAAATCAAAATCTAAAAACAAAATCACTTCTGTGAAGCTCCTTGAGGCAGCTTCGGCTGCAATTTTGGCACTATATAAAAATCTGTTGAGTTGAGTTCCACAGCATGGTGATGTGCCAGAATGAGCAATGAAAGAATGAGGCTGGAACCTGGAGGCAGGGTTGTAGGCGGTCCAACGTGGCACTCCGAGGCAGGTCTAAGCCTACGTCTGGTTTACCAAGCTTCTTGGGCACGGAGGAGCTACGCTGGTGGTGGCTGCGCTCACAGTGTCGCGTGGTCTTGCAGTCAGCAGGTGACCTGGCTATGCCTGCCTGCAGTTCATCTGGCGAAGTTGGTCTAAAGGGGGGTAAAAATGTAAAATGTAAACAGGGGGCGTGTATCTTTAATTCAACTTTGAACGGCTATTAGATACTTGAATGGCGCGTTTATAATGCAGCAATGGACACATACCGTTAACTTTTTCACTGTTGCAACTGCAACAGTGCATTGTCGTTATATGTGCTTATGTCTAATGGAATGGGACTCTACTGTGATGAATGTGAATGTGAGCAGCAGGGAATGGAATTATTCTTAAAACGTTCCGTTCCAAACGGTTCAGGCAGACCTATGTTTAACGTTTTCGTTCTCTGAACCGTTCCGCCACCAAAATATCGGTCCTGAACGGGTTCGGAATGCAAAGATTGAATTTGTTCTTAAAGTTGCTTACATTGTGCAATGTTAAGTTTGTGGACTTTAAAACTTCAGTGCAACTGTATTAACATGAAAGCCGGGTTTAAAACGCCATTACATTCACTTCCTTATCTGTCCACAAGATGGAGCCCCAGATGCATGGGGCTTGACGACTGACAGTGAAAGTTGGATGGATGCGCAACGGAAATAGTCTCCCAGACAGGATATGTTAAAATATATAGAGAACAAGACAAAAAAATGTTTTTAAACGGTTTTGTGGATTTCATAATGTTCTGTTCCGGAAAAGTTGAAGAAACCTTTTTTCATTTCCGTTTCCGATCATTGTAAAACTGTTCTTTTCGGTTTTCGTTTCCGTTCCTTGAACCGGTTCAGAGCCCTGGTGAGCAGAAACCACAACAAATTCCTATCACACTGCGAAAGGGCAATACGTTATTGAATGTTGAATCAACCAAAGTCACTTGCACTAAAAGACTCACACGGCAAGTGTGAGCAGCCCATATAGAGCCCCCTACCTGGTGAGGAGCGTCATGACGTCGTGGTTATGGAGCGATTCTGCCAGATTGTCCACCATGCACTCCAGGGTGAGCAGGAGCTCCAATACATAGCCCTGGCAGAGAGCACGTGGATGAGTAAAATATAGAGCACATATGGTATGTCACAAAAGTACATGCCATTCATTTTTGTTGTCAGGTTCGGACAGCAGTGGCTGTGTATTTAATCATTTCAAGGGGACAGTAAATGTACACTGCCATACAAACAGTACTCTGAGCATTTTATGTCGTAACAGAAGTCTTATTTATTCAATGCTGCTCCTTTAGAAGTTATAATGAAACGTCCTCACTTTTGTAAAAATTGTAATCAAAAATTTCCCTAGAAAGTAGAGATCCTGATGTTCACATTATTCGCTTTTGTGTTCACACATTATTCATAGAGAATACTTTGGTGGACCTTCCAAAGTCAGTCACATTTTTTTTTAAATTGTTGAAAATGGATGGCGCTCAGAAATGTGCTGTTCTGGTGGACTTTATTCTTACTAACATGTAGGCTATGTTCCAATTAGCGTACTTCGTGAAGTGCACTCCACTTCGTGCACTTTGTGCACTACACACATGTCAAATGTGATTCATATCATATCACATTACTGTGACAGTTCTCTATAAAATAAATAAAATACGGGGAGGGGCGCGGTGGCAGAGTTCCCGATTTAATCCTGTCACTTGCGCTCAATAAAGTATGAAAAACGGCACTTGCACCCAAAAAATAACTTAAAAAAAATATGAAATAGAAAAAAAAACTCATATTTATACGTTGTTGAGGCAGTTCAGCCTAAAATGGCACACAAAGTGTGTGCTGCACAAAGTGTCCAACGTTGTGCGCTTCGAATTTTGGCCGTATGGAGTGCACCATCCAGGTACGGGAACAGCACTATGCACTCCAACGAAGTGCACAAATTGGTACAGACCTGCAATGTTTGCATAGACAGTTAGACATGCACACATTCCACAGACCTGTACATCCTCTCCTTGCTCGCCCACAACCTCCACCAAGCGAGACAGTAAGTCCGTCATGTCGCGGGCTGCCAACGGCTGCTGGAGCGCCCGGTACACCTGGAAGGACCGACTGGCGTAGTGACGAGACGAGCTACTGAGGCCAGTTTGTAGCGCCACCTCGCTGAGACGCTGCTCCAGCTGGAAGTCTGAATACACACAGAAGGGAACAACAGATGAGAGATACGTAACTGTGCATGCGCATTTACGGTCCGTCTGCCATCAGAAAAAAAAAGAATGAATATGTTTAGTCTCTTCTCCGATACATCCTAACGTTAAGATGTTTGGAAAGTTGCACAGTCTGACTTTAGGTTAAAATTAACGTCATCATCGGTGACATGTGTTTGGATATGATACATACACACATACAAAACATTTCCAAGGCTATGTGTGTAAAGTTTGTGGTTAGAGTCGGGTCAGTGGTATGCAAAGTAAAACGATGTGACCAGAGTTCTATAAGGTACCAGAAAAAGTACAGTCTAAAGTTGTGTCAGTTTTTACGTCCAGACATCACAAAACTGCTGAGGAGCTGTTCTAATTAGGGCACCTGGCTTTGGAATTTTTCGTTTTTCAAGAAGCTGGACTTCTTTTTGTACAAAACTGAATGTGCATTCCCACATCATCTGTCAAATTGTATGTATATACTATGGCAAATATTTTACATGAATTGAATTGACTTGAATGAATGAACTGTACCTGACTTTGAGTGTCTGAAAACCGAGAGGATGTGTCTGAGGAAGTTGGTCAACTGCTCTGAGCTCTGGGAGGTCTGGTTCTTAGGAGAGATGTCCTCATGATTCCACAGGGGGCCTGGGGATCTGGACAGCAGACCAATGCATTCAGACCTGATGTCAGCTGGAGGATCGAACACTGTTTCTACTTCATATGTTTGCTCAGTTTTTTGAGGAATCATCATCCAAACGTGCAAGCAACAGATACAATTTTGATGCTTGTGCAAGACTATTCTAGAGCTTGGTGGTTTCATCGTCAAATGGCAATTTGTTGGCTGCTGAAGCTTGTTAGTTTCATGTCTTCCAGACCAAATTGTAGGCAAAAATCGCAGCTTCCCATGTAAGCTTTCAGACCCTCCATGCATTGTTCAGAATGACCAATTCACGTATTTTGAACAATTGGTCATATTTGGGGATTGGTGTGGAAAAATTAAGGGAGAATGAGTCATTGTTACACCCTTTCTGCCCCTGAAAATTCACTGTGAAACGTCAAACTTCTCAGCATGAGTAGATGACAACAACCCAAGAATTTGGTTAAAAAAAATAGAATTGCCCTTCAATGTGAATCCTCGGAAAGTCCCAAAGGTTGGAAACAGAATGCTATTCCCATCTGTGGTTGCACGAGAGGTGGGGTTGATAGGTGAGAGCACCTACAGCTGTCATGTTTGTTCAAAATCAGAAAAGACATTATCAACAGCTTTTACATGAGACGTCGTCAAAGCCATTACAGGCCATACTGAGTAGTGGATATCAGGGCTTGAAAACGAAATTATTTTGGAAAAGTTCCGTTCCGAACGCTTCAGGCAGGCCTATGTTTAACGTTTCCGTTCTTGGAACGGTTCCGCCACCAAAATATTGATCCTGAACCGGTTCGGAACACAAAAATTCTGTTCGTTCTTAAAGTTCCTAATATTGTGCAATGTTAAATTTAGATATAGTTTATACAAAATATATTTGGTGGACTTCAATGCAACTGTATTAACGTGAAAACCATGTTTAAAACGCCATTACATTCACTTCCTCGTCTGTCCACAAGATGGAGCCCAAGGTGCATGGGGACAGTAAAAGTGGACGGAAATGGACTCCCCGACATAGGAAATGTTAAAATATATAGAGAACAGAAAAAAACGTTTTTAACCGGTTTTGTGGATTTCATAATGTTCCGTTTCTGTTCCGCAACAGTTGAAGAAATCTTTTTTCGTTTCCGTTTCCGTTCCTCGTAAAATTC
>OMKY01086272.1:0-11688 GCA_900302395.1 Bregmaceros cantori | reverse complement strand
AAGAGAAAGAGAGAGGGGAAGCGAGAAAGAGGGGGAAAGAGCAAGATAGAGAAAGTGACAGAGAGAAGGAGAGAGAGAGGGGGGGGCAGGGAGAGAAATTGACAGAGAGAGAGGAGGGAGAGAGAGAGAGGAAGAGAGAGTGGAAGCAAGAGAGAGGGGGAGAGAGGGAGAGAAAGTGACAGATAGAGAGAGGAGGGAGGGAGAGAGAGAGCGATAGAGCAAGATGGAGAGAAAGTTACAGAGAGAGGAGGGAGAGAGAGATAGAGCGAGAGGAAGAGGAAGTGACAGAGAGAGGTATGTTCCATGGTGCAGTGAGAAGTGGTTATCAGGTTGCCAGTGTTGTCGGGTCTTTGTGAAATGTCAATCATGTTTTGTTTGGATTCCTGGTGGTGTGTAGAGGGTGGTGGTGTGTCTGGTAATGTTGGATGATGGAGGTTATTGATGGTGATAGGGAGGGCTGCAACTAACGCTTACTTTGATCATTAATTAATTGCCAATTTTTACTGATGATTCATTGATTAATTAGTTCAGTTTTCAAACTCAACTCTAACTCTTTTTCAACTAAACTCAAACCCAATCTTTATTTATTTGTATGGAACTTTTCATGCAGAGCAATACAAAGTGTTTTACAGAAACAGAACATTGAACAGGACGTTACCCACAGCCTCCCAACCAGGTCTCTGAACCGTTTCAAGGAACGAGAACGAAAACGGAAAACGAACAGATTTTTGCAGAATTTTACAAGGAGTGGAAACGGAAACAAAAAACGATTTCTTCAAATGTTTCGGAACAGACAGAACAGAACATTCAAAATTCACAAAACCGGTTAAAAAACGTAACATTGCACACTAAAAGGAACTTTAAGAACGCACAAAATCTTACAAAATCCGAACCGGTTCAGGACCAATATGTTGTTGGTGGTACGGTTCTGAGAACGAAAACGTTCGGAACGGAACGTTATAAAAATAATCTTGTTTTCAAGCACTGCTCCCAACACACACAAACTGGTACGCTCTCAACCATAGACACACAGACACACGCGCGCAAACACATACAGTAGGCTGAAGTATCAATGATAGCAACATCCTACTTATAAGCCAGATCAAAGAGAGTCTTGAGCTTCCTCTTAAAAAGATCCACACTTTCCATGGCCCTGAGGGTCTCCGGTAGACCATTCCATAATCGAGGGCCATAGAAGCTGAAAGCGGCCTCTCTATGCGATTTGGAATTAACGTGAATTGTTATTAAATGTTTGCAATAATAATATTGCAAACATATTTCTCTTTCGCTATCTCCACTCAGTGCTAACATTTATATCTTTCAGCATTAGCATGGAAGATCCTACTCTTCCGTGCTAAATTCAAACATGTTGGGTTTTCACCCAAGCTTACGTGTTGTCATTATTATATTAGGGCCATGACACTGGGAATGGAGACTGGCATTGGGGACAACAAATATTAAACATTTTAGAGCTGGAAATGGCCCAAACAAGGAAACGATTAATCACTGACGATTAATCGACTATCAAATGATTTTAATAATGGATTAATTGCTTGCCGTTCTGGGTGATGTAGGTGGATGCCACTGGTGGTGCTGAGGCGGATGTGTCTGTGTGATAAGTGACAAACTGGCACCGCCACTCGACACCAGCTCTACGTCCTAATGGCCAGATATCTGCACATCTCGCCAGCGCTAGAATAATTAGAAGCTCTACCGCGAGCCACGCTACGCCCGGAGTTGGCTGCCACCCAGCGCATCGATGTCTGCCACTAAGTGTTTAGCAGCGTACCAATACACACTATTATTATTGGATTACTGGTACCATTGTATAACAGTTCAAGGAAAAAATAACAACATTGCAAGGAGAGTTATCTCAGATGACAGAGAGATACGAAGAATTACTGAACGTCACTGAAACATTGCTCTTGTAATATGACATCACAGCAACCATCGCCCTACAATATCATTTTGACCTACTCATACAAACGGCCAAAGAAAAAGAAGACCTGACAAACACCAAAGTGTTTCTGATTCTGATTCAGTTCCTTGATTTTTGGATATTATTTTTTTAAAAATTACAATTGTGTAAATGTATAGGGCTGTTGCACGGTGGCGTCATGGCTTGGCGGCATTATGATGGTTTCATCGCCTTCAGACAAACAGGCAGAGAGCGATATTTGCATAACATTGTCCATTTAAAAATCTTCTATTATTGATTTGTCCATGGTAATATTCTATCAATCACCAGCAGATGGCAGCCTAACTACGTCCATTGTATTTGCCCTTTTACAGTGGAGATGAAGTGGTAAGGTCTACCACTTAACCATATGTATACGTATACTTCACCGTACATGATACCACCAAAATGTCTGCGGCCGCCAATCTGTGACGTCATGTGCAACAGCCCTGTGCACATGAAGAATACAAATCTCTCCATCTTGTCATTTCATGCAACATTCAGTCTTCCGTTATTTTAATGACTGCTCTACACTTGCAAGACACAACAAAAACAAAGACAGATTGAAATGGTTCAGTTACACACACAGACACACACGCGCTTGCGTGCGGACAAGAATCACTGTACCAAGACATGGCACGGCGGGAGTCGATAGTGACCGACCACAGTAAATAGTCATAAATGTAAGTACTTTTGACTTTTTGTGATAATTAGGGGATAGGGAGCAATTTTAGACACAGCCAGTGTCTAAAACCAAATCTGAGAGGGGAAGGGGGGGGGAAGGATAGAGTGTGAGGGGGAGAAAGAGGGAGAGAATGAGAGAGAGAGAGAACGAGCGAGAGAGAGAGAGGTAGAGAGCAAGAGAAAGAGAGAGGGGAAGTGAGAGAGAGAGGAAGAGAGAAAGGGGGGGAGGGAGAGAAAGTGACAGAGAGAGAGAGAAGAGGGAGAGAGAGAGAGCAAGCGGGAGAGAAAGTGATAGAGAGAGAGAGGAGGGAGAGAGAGGGAGAGAAAGAGAAAGTGACAGAGAGAGAGCGAGAGGGAGGGAAAGTGACAGAGAGAGAGAGGAGGGAGAGAGAGGGAGAGAAAGAGAAAGTGACAGAGAGAGAGAGAGAGCAAGAGGGTGGGAAAGTGACAGAGAGAGAGAAGGGACAGAGAGGGAGAGAAGGTGACAGAGAGAAGGAGGAGGGAGAGAGCGAGAGAAAGTGACAGAGAGAGAGCAGGAGGGAGAGAGAGAACAAGAGGGCGAGAAAGTGACAGAGAGAGAGAAAGAGAGAGAGAGAGAGCGAGAGGGAGGGAAAGTGACATAGAGAGAGAGGAGGGAGAGAGAGAGAGGGAGAGAAAGGGACGCGAATCGATGTATCTCTGTCCAAGGTGCTGAACAGGAAATTGGACTCTCCCAGCTTTAGAACATCCAAGTTAGATTAGAAGGTGTCCGGAAATAGTATATTGGACCAAATTAAGATAGGATGTGTCCGAAATCGCTCCCTATCCCCTAATCCCTATATAGTGCCCTCACTTATAATGCACTGAACAGCAACGGCCGATAATTCGGACACTAGAGTCAGCGCTGTCGAAAATTATTATAGCATTATAAAATTCAACAATCACCACAAAAAGTCATTCACACATTTATAACTATTTGCTGTGGTCGATCGTTATTGACTCGGGCCATGCCATGTTTTTTAGCTAATTTTTAAAAAGTCTAGCAATGCATTATGGGTTGTATTGCTTCGTCTATCACTACTTTTCACGGTGCATTGTGGGATACGCACTATCCACTGCACTATATAGGGTACATGGAGTATTCGGACACCCCTAAAAATGGTGTGCGCCCCATGCACTGCACTATATATAGATAAAAATAGCAATGACATTGAAATTTTTATCTTGTATTGACCCATGTATCGATGTAGGGGTTTTTAGTCATTATTTGCTTTATTTTTAATCTTAAATGCTGATTAGGTTCATTATGGAACGTTATATAAACTAAATAGTAACTAAAGTGATTTGGGAAAGTAACTCATCTAAAGTAACTCATCTGATTATTGCTTTGGAAAAAGTTGTACTTTTTCCTAAGCAGTGATCAAAGTACTTTAGCTACCGACATCACTGCTGCTGCCAGCTGCTGTTGCTGTGTGTTCCAAGATTGGAGTGGTCTTGTGCGCTTGACTGACTCATAGATGACCCACAACATTTTCTAATCTACAATGTTATTTTCTGGATAATAGAACACGAATGCAGCTCCTTTGTATTATTCTGTTTTTTTGTTGTTGTTCTTCCCCACTGTATTATTCCGAGGTCCTCCACTGTGTTCCACTGTCTGCAGATAATCTTTATGTGATAAAGGTGAAAATAGGGTGTCTGAGAATGTGAATGCTTTGTTCTTTCATTGGATGGAACCAGGACTTGGAGTTTGGGTCAGAAGCATCCTCTATAGGAGATTTGTCTAAGAATTCTTCTTTTGTTCAACAATCCGTCCCCAGTGACTATGGACAGAACACATGTTGTTACTCCCTGAGCAGAGTGACAATAATATTGGAGAACAAAAGGTTGGGCAACCTCCTTGGCAACCCGTATATGGTAACAAGTTGTAGACATTTTTTGCAACTCCTTAATGTGGGACAGTCAGTTGCCTCAGGCGGAACAATGAAATGTAGTGTTGAACCGTTGAACTTAATGTTAGACACATTAACATAGTTTGCTTTTACCATAGTTACACTGACATGCATTAGTTTAGGGAGGAGCCAGAGCCACTGGAGCTTATGTGTCCCACATTAGGCAGTGGCCCACTTTAAGACAATTCACCCTACACAGAAAATAAGTATAAGTAATATTGTTATGTAAGCTGTACAAATCAAAAATACACTGAAAGAAATACTACAAACTACACTGGATCTGAACATAGAGCGAGGTGGAATAATTCTAATTAAACCCTTTTAAATTTGATTTAGTTTACTTAAAAGTATACAATTAGATGTATAGAAAGGTCCCCTGCTAAAAGTCAATGTCTTTTCTACGTTAAAGGAGTTTTTATTAACAACACTAAATTGGCTTTGGTTTAACTCAATGTATACAAGTTAAATGTGTTATGGTACAAAACTAGAACTTAATAGGGACCCAAGAGACGTACAAGAGAGAGTGGAGTTGCTTGCAAACTCCTTTATTTAGAATCAAGTAAGAAATACTCTGGACGAGTCAGGTTATAAGTAATATATACACTCCTATCTAATAAAGTCTCTGGCGCGATGACGTGGCGAGAACGTCCCCGATGGAGAAGCAGGGGAGTTCGTAGATGTGTAGATTGCAATTCTCAACTCAGAGGAGAGGAGAGTTGAATCGCCACCAGCACACGCGGTAAGTAACACTACAGGACTCGTCACAGGATGGGAGAGAATTGTCTGTCTAGACAACGAGGTACAATAATGGTTCACCTTGGTCAAGTACCTACCAAGGGAATTTTATTCCGCCACGTCAGACCTAGGGCAGTGTCTTCCTTTTAAGGAGGAGGGCGAGGATATTGAGCAGCAGACGCGCATGGCGTGCGGTGCGAGAATGACGTCATCTGACTCTGCTCGCGGGTGACTTGTGCCGCAACAAAATGGTTATACATTTGTAGGTGTTTTTTTTTTATTTAGGAATTTTTCTCAAGTTCCTCTTTTTTTTTTCTCTCTCGTCCTCCATTAAAAGAGTTCTGTTAACAACTCTTCTGTCCACAATGGATGGCTTAGAACAGGTCTAACTCGGTAGAGGACATGGGCAGTCAGGGTTGGAAAGGTAGTTAGGTAAACTGCTAGTGTATTTCTTAAACTAAAATCTAAAACCAAAATAACTTCTGTGAAGCGCATCGAGGCAACCTCGGTTGTGATTTTGGTGTGATACAAAAATCTGTTGAGTTGGTCTGTTGATGGTTGCTGTGGGTGGCGTGAAATACAGAAACCATTGTATTATGTGGGCATCTTCTGCTGATGTTTAATACAGGGCAGGGATCATCTGTGTCCACTGTGTGGCTTCTTCCCTGGCAGACGCTCGGCCAAGCATTTATTTTATTTCATTTTATTTTATTTTATTTATTGTTCTTAGAGAAACATTTTTAACTTTGTCTTGCTCATCGTCGCTCACTGTCTCCTCTGTAGCCGGATGTCAACCAACATGGGTCATCCTCCTACACAGCCTGCAGTACAACGTGGATCTGTATTTATCAGAGCTGCAACTAACGATTATTTCAACAGTCGATTGGTTGATTATTCAAACCATTAATGGACTAATTGGTTGTTCCCTTTAGAAAAGTATTCACACTGTTATGGTACAAACAGCTAACTAGTAAGGACCCAAGACACAAGGAATGAATGGAGTTGCTTAACTTAACTTTAATGATTATTATAGTTGGACTAGACTCATCGTCTAGTTGTAGGTAAATGAGTACATGAAAGAATTATCTAGCAATAGTCATTGGTGTGATGATGTAGAAGGAGAATCCCCCGCCGGAGAGAGAGGAATGTCCAGTGAAGCGCGATGTAGTCGATGTGGAATACTCAACTTCGTGGGCAAGGAAGTTGAACCAGGAGAGGCAGTGAGTCATGGAGATCCGCTCAGTATTCTGGATCAAGGTGGAACATAGAAGGAGAGAGTTGAGTCACCATCAGCACACACGGGATGATATACACCGCAGGATCAAAGCAGGATTCGTCACGGAACTAAAGGAGTCGTCCGCGTCTGAACAGTACTGGGTAAGTACAATAACAGTTCACCTTGGTCAAGGACCTACCAAGGGAATTTTATTCCGCCGCGTCAGACCCGGGGCGGCGAGCCCGTCCGGACGCGTAGTTAGGGGCGTTGTGTGCGATGCGGGAACGATGTTGTCCGGTAGGTGGAGTGCGCGGACGACTCCCGTCGCACACACACACAGCGACACAGAAATACTTTTTGCAAATTAAAATGTAGTCAGATTCTGTTCACTATAGCCAACTAATGTATAACAATAGACACATAACAATTTATTGCTTATGCTAAACCCAGAGTTCATTTCATAATCGATTAGTTAACGATTCATCGATATTCTGCAGACATCTATTTGAATGTTTCTGTAAAGTGGTGGTTATCCATCGCATGTCTCCAAGTGAACATGGTCAAAACCATCATCACCTCTAATTCGTGATCTAAGTGGCCTAAAATAGTGTCCGCTCAGTTCAGATGAGGTGAACAATAACTCATCGTTGTCTGTTTTGAATGCAGTTGGTTTAAAAAAAAAAGTTGCAACTTTTGGCCTGCGTGGGGAGCTACTGCTGGAGGCTGCTGACACTATCATAAATGGAAAATTATGACTCTGGCAATGACTTTCTCCTTTCGCTTAACTGCCATCGAGCTATAGAATACCTCCACGCTACTCTCCAAAGTTGGGTGACAGGCACTTCTGCAGACATGGGTTAGCCTAGCTAGCTGCTATCGTAACACTCATATATATATACGCTGGATTGTCCTAATGTGGGCCACGGTCTAATGAGGGACACCTAAACTCCAGTGTGTCTCTGGCTCCTCCCTAAACTACTGAATGTCTGTGAAACTATAGTGAAAGCAAACCATGGCAACATTAAATTGAATTGTCCAACACTACATTTCACTGTTCCACGTTAGGAAGCTGACTGTCCTACATTAGTTGCAAAACATAGCCCACATTACGGCAACCCACCCTAAATATAATTTAAAATATGTTATGGCATCTCAGATAATGGTCCATGTAGACTAGAGGAAATGTCTTGACACGGAAATCCTGGGCAGCAGTGCTTGAGCACTATGTTCACAGATGCTATGTTTAGCACTGTGGCACACGGGGAATGCAATCAGTTGCTGTGTCCGAAATCATTCCCTATCCCCTACTCCCTACCCCCATATAGTGCACTCACTTATAGTGCACTCAACAGCAACTGCCAAGATTTCGGACACCAGAGTTGGCGCCAAAATTATTATAAAATATAATTATAAAAAATATAATTATAAAATTCAGCAATCATCAGAAAAAGTCAAAAGTACATTTATAACGATTTGCCGTGGTCGGTCTGTATTTACTCATGACGTGGCATTTTTTTTTTTTTAGTTTAGGTCATTTTTAATACATCTCACAATTTTTTATTATGGGTTATATTGCTCAGTCTAGGGTACATCCGATGCTCACTACATTTCGCGGTGCATTGTGGGATACTTTCAGTGCACTCTGTAGGGCACATGGAGAATTCGGACACCCCTAGAAAATGGCGTGCGCCCCATATAGTGGACTATATAGGGGATAGGGAGCGATTTAGGACACAGCCAGTGAGTACATATATGCACCAGCTATATATTCACCCTACATAGAGGTGCTTATGTAAAGAGCTATACCTACATAGGTTCGATCTGACAATTCTAACCCGTCGGACGATCTTAAGCAGTCACGATCCTCCATTTCTAATAGATCGGGGAGATCACAATACACATTGAAAGTTAGTCTATGTGATGTATTTCTATGCTTCAATACCACGCCCATTCATGACACACCACGCTTCTTCATCCACTTAGTCACAACAACAACAACACATGCCTGCGGTGTTTGCCATGGCGGAGGCGAAACTCTACATCCATTCTATGGAATTGGTTCGGCTTCCGTGCAAATTCTGCAAAACCTGCAGAGAGAAGGTCACGCAGTGAGTTCTCGGCTGTGCGGTGCTGTGGCGGCGGGTCTCTACAGCGTGTTGTGTGTCTGTGTTCGCCGCGACACGAAGCGAGTCCGCACTGCCGAACGGAGGAAGCTGAAGTTGGCTCCACATTCGCCCAGCTCCACAACTTCAGCTTCCTCCGCTTCGGTGCGAACACAGACTACAGCCCCCGGGTGTTAGAACGCTACCAGCAGCGGGTCTACAGCGTGTGTTTGCCCGACCCACACGCAACAAGTCCTCGGGTGTTAAAATGCTACAAGCAGAGGAACTTAATAGTACACAATATGAATTAAATTTCTTTATAAAAAGAAGTAATTAATTGTTCTGCACCCTTTCAGTAAGCAGTCATGTTTTTATATTTCTCACCATGTTTTGTCTCATAATGCCGACTCACACTGTACTCCTTGAATACAGCAATTTGCTCCTTGCAAACTAAACACTAACAGCTTTACCTCCGACATTGGTAAATAAATACTTGAATAATACTGTAACTTGGCATTTTTCTTAAAAACTCTACATTCAGCATCCACCTTTCTTTTTTTACGGGCATTTTTTGGCTAATTTAAGCATCTTTATAATAATAATGACTTTATACGTCATTATGCACGTGATGAACAACCACTTAAGTTAGAAAATACGTATTACCTGCCTGTGGTTGCGTTTCAGCGTTACACATGGGCGATGCGCCGCGCCTTCTACACACACAAACGCGTCGCCGCTTAAACACACATACACCTTGCCTCATATCCGCATTTTTTAAATATATAATTAGTCTTAAGCTGGCCGGTCAGATAGATCCAAAAGCCCGCATACGGCCCGCGGGCCGTACCGTGCCCAAGTCTGATGTAAAGGAAATGTCTTGATACGGGAATCCTGGGCAGCAGTGCTTGAGCGCTATGTTCACAGATGCTATGTTTAGCACTGTGGTACACGGGGAATGCAATCAGTTGCTGTGTATATATATACATATACATATATATATATATATATATATATATATATATATATATATATATATAATATGTATTATGAAAATGTGTGTTTAAAAAAAATCCAAGATCGTGATAAGATCGTGAGATCGTGATATGCACTCCGACAAGATCGTGATCTACTTTTTTTTCAAGATCCATCGCCCCTAGCTATGTCTAATGATGTCAACATCTTGATGAATAGCCGCGGGTCTTGCGTAGGCTGTTTGCAGACTAACCGGCTGTTGGTATGGCCTATGGATCTGACGGCTCGTGCATTGGTGAAGAATGCAGCTCCCTGCCAGAACTGATGTGAATTGCAGAACACACTGATAACCGACAGTTGGAACCACTTTGTGGCCACGATTTCCTCCCCGGGCTACGCCTGTCTGTGAGTCGCCTTTCAAAACATCACCACATACGCACGCCGTCACGTCCCACCAAACTCTGGCCAATGTCCTTCGTCCGCTCAGATGCAGACACCCATCCTTTCATGGTGACATGGTATTATGCTCTGCGCCCTCCCGAGGGTGTGCTCGGGTCGACGTCCTGTGCTGCGAACCCTGCCGAGAGCCTTATCCTCCCTACTCTCGGGGGAGGGAGGCAACCCCCATTTTGAGATGTCTCCACTCCGATCATCTATCGCAATTCATTTGGAACTGCAACGTTCCCGCTGGGTGGCCTGCCCAGCATGCCCGATCCGTGGACCTTCCATGTCGGAAAGGTGGCGCTTCTGCGTCGGGGCAGCAAATTTCCCATGTTGGAACCACAGAGGTTTGAAATGCAAAGGCAATTTGCATTGCAATTATCAAATTGTCAGAAAGCAGAAACATCGGAACTCAGTGTAGTCGAAATGGAAGCGTGCCCCTCTCCAGGGAGCCGCCCCCGGAGGTGCCTACACCGCCATGCTTGTCCCCATGGTCTCGCCTGCGGATCGAGACATTAACGATATCCCTCGGATTACTATATGAAAAAACTCATATACTATATATATTTTGAAAGTTGTTAAATGAGACATCTCTTCCCACATGCCTTCACTTATCTCCCGGACCCACGCGACCGGAAATTGATCAATGTGCTCTTAATTCAGAAGTAATTGCCTTGTGTTTAGCTGACATTCTATGTTTTATAGCTGCCCTATTTAATTTATAGCCCTTTATGCTTCAACTCTTTCATTGTGCTTCCTTGGCCAAAGAGATTTTTTAATCTCCAGAGACCTTCTGCTTAAATATGACCACACCGTATCAAGCACATAAAACTAAGTGTTCCGTGGTTCTCTCTTTTTCTTTCGCTCTCTCTCTCTCTCACTCTTTCTCTCCATCTCACACACACCTTGTTCTGCTGTGCTATTTCAGGCGCGGCCAAAGTGTGCGCCCGGATCCCCATAGGTACTACATAAAGAGAGTGTAAAACCACAACTTACTCCACTTCAGTGTTCCCACTCTAGCCTAAGTTGCACGGTGTTGCAGTGGTTAGCATCGCTGCCTCACAGCTAGAAGGTCCTGGGTCCGAATCCCAACCCAGAGAGGTCCTTTCTGTGTGGAGTTTACATGTTCTCCCCTTGCCTGTGAGGGTTTCCCCAAACACCAAAAACATGTTCTAGTTAACCTGCTCCAGTCAGCGCCCCTACCAAGGTACTGGCTCAGAACTGGATGGCCCCCGGGCGCTGCACCGCGGCTGCCCACCAGTCCTCAGTGATGGGTTAAATGCGGAGGAATTTCACTGTACATGTGTGACGAAATAAAGTATCTTCTCTCATCAAATCACCCACACATCGCACGCGTGTATGTCTGATGTCTGAACGATTTGTTGGGTGGGGCTTGTCAGGCATATATATATATATACATATATATATATATATATATATATATATATATATATATATAAAAATCAATATAAATCAAACCAAAACATAGGCTGTGTCCAAAATCACTCCCTATTCCCTATATAGTGCACTATATGTGACGCATGCCATTTTGTTAGGCGTGTCCCAGTACTCCACGTACCCTACATAGTGCACACCATTTTGTAGGGGTGGCCGTATACTCCATGTACCCTATATAGTGCCCTCAACCCA
>OMKY01086268.1:11442-28676 GCA_900302395.1 Bregmaceros cantori | reverse complement strand
CACATACAAACATATACAGAAACACACACATGCACACACATACACACACATACACACACACACACACACACACACACACACACACACACACAAAACACATACGCACGCACATACGCACACACAGCACACACATAGCCTGTAAAATAATACAAATATATGATATTAAATGTTATTAGCTTGGTTAACTATTATATTATTTAGTTAACTATCATATCATTCATTAAAAATTAAAGCAACACATGGAAATTAAAAATGAGTTAAAGCGTTTAAAAATGCGGATCTCCCCGCCCTCTCGTGTAGCTCGAGCAGAAGCGCCGGCCCTTCCGCTTCCCTTTCCACCGCTCTCGTCCGACGTCCCGAGGAGCGCATGGCTGCTCCTCCGCCCCGCGAGTTTACTCCTCGCCTCCGAAGCCGAGGTAGGAGAACGACCCTGGCTCCTGGGGCGTGTTTGTAGCCGGGGAAAGGAGTGGAGGGTGAGGCGGCGGGACCAGACGTGTCGAAGCTGGCTGTTCGCTTACGCTTAGCCCCGGGGAGAGATGTGTAGACGCTAGCTATTAGCTTAGCCCCGGGTAGAAACGCGTACAAGCTAGCTGTTAGCTTAGCCCCGGGTAGAGACGTGTAGAAGTTAGCTTAGCCTCGGGGGAGCCGCCACGCGGGCGTGGGACCGGTGGTATGTGAAACCAAAGAGTGTATATATGTAAAGAGGTGACATGCAATAGAAAATCCCTAGTGTTAGTTGTTCCCGGGGGGAAATTGGGGCTGGAGTGAGAACCGCTCGAAATACATAGATTCTATTGGTAACTTAATTTCTACAGACCATGCTTAGAAATGTGTAGTCACCTACTATGCTTTATTACCAAATCGTGTATTTTTCTGTAGTTGAATAAATGAATGTGATTTTTAGCAGTTGGCTGTAGTCCAATATAGAATATTGACGGCGTATTTAGTAACGTGAACAGAGATCAGTAAAATGAGGCAGTGTCGCTTTTAAATGTTCCCAATTTATTGCCGAACATTGCCTTGCAATGGGCCCATTCATTCCTCACGTAAATTACGGACTCGTGTGGAACGTAACGATACGTAAATTGACACGGGTCTGGGGACCTTATGATAACGTGCGAACAGATCAGCGATACTTATTGGAAAAGGGTGGGCAATATCGGATTTTTTTGTACAAAGTCACAAAATAAGAATAAAATAAGAGCTTTGCAGAGTTGGTGCGTAATTATCCGTACATTTATGCTGCGCTGAGGTCTGGTTGAAGGACAAACAGAAAAATAAAATACGTTTTTAACATATGGGAGGCTCTGGGGATGTTTGATGCTGTGAAATGAAAATATGTCTCATCAACACAATTTATTTTTGCGTGGGTGCCAATTCTGCCTCCTAGAGGACACATTGTACACGCGGAGGTATGAAGGTGGCAACGCATAGAACGTACGGATGCATTACATACGTAGGGTATGAATCGGCCTTAATACGGGCAAATGTCCTTAATTCAGGCAAATGTCAACTCTTTTCTGTTAGTCTGGTTTGGGTGGAAATGGTTCGTGAACGAACACTTAACGGTCGGCACATTTGTAGTGTCTGCCACGCGGTCAGCACAAACTTGTCGTTTACGAAGTGCACCATTCTCTGCACAGCGTGTGACGGGCGATGAGGTGCAGATCGATGAGCAAATATTGATCCGTCCCAGTTGCTTATGAGTCGACCATTATACCTCTCCATTGATCGCTTGCTGTCTATCGCACTTCATGTGATCTGCCATGGCCGAATTCTACCGGTTTACTGTCATTTTAAATCCTCTGGTCATTTGTTTTCATCGTTTTGTCTTAAGAAGCACAAATTGCCTCCTTCTGCAGTTTAAGGAATAGTTAACTTCTGGCACATGTAGACGAAATAATTTTTTATGAAAACATGGTGTCAAATGAATACGTTGTGGTCTGGATACGGATGTCAACAATTAATTGAAACGATTGATCGATCAAAAACTTTATTTAAAAAAAAACATCACCCACAGTAAATCAAGTTTGTACAATATAGCTTGCTGCACCAATGAAGAAGAATCTTCTGTCCATAGTTGGTCCATGATATCCCATCTTGTTGTTGAAACAATGGCTGTGTCCGGAAGCGTCATTGTACCCTAGACAAAGCAATATAATCCATAACGCACTACGAGATGTTTTAAAAATTGCACAGCGGGAGTAAATAGTGACCGACCACAGCAAATGGCGACTTTTTGTGATTGTTGATTTTTTTATTTTTATAATTGTTCTAATTTTGATGGCGCCGACTCTAGTGTCTGAAATCTTGGCCGTTGCTGTTGAGTGCACTAAATGGGGAGTATCCCCGAATCAGCAGAATAGGGCTGCAACGATTAGTCAATTAATCGATTATAGAATTAATCGGCAACTAATCTCGTAATCGACAAGAAATTGAATCCTTGTCATTTTGGCAGTTTTCTGCTGACATCACCCCTATTAGATCATGCAAATATTGATATTAATTCCTAATATTGAGAATATGAAATATTACATGGCCATATATACTGAAACAAATGAGATGAATAGAAGAAAACGTCAAAACCGAAATTAATTGTAATACGTTTGTATTAGAGTAACTAAATTATTGTACATTTGTCTAAGAATTAAGAAGAATTCTAAGTTAACAAGATTATTCTCGTGTAATTGTTGCATAGCATTAATATTTTGGGTAAACATTTTTTTTTTAAGGTAAAAACATCCAGCCGGTTAGGCGACTAATTGTATAATCGGCAACTAATCGACTATTAAAATAATCGTTAGTTGCAGCCTTAGAACAGAACAAAAAAACCATAATTTTCAATTTGGACAAAACCGTACGGCTCTTTAAATTTCCCTCTATCGACCTGCCGACTCCACATCATAATCGTGTGTTGGCACGGTCATCCATCATACCGGGACGCCCTCTAATCGCGTCTTATCGTTACTGTCCTGGCCGGGGTCACGCAGGGGTAGAGGTCGTGGTTGTCTGCTGGCTGTTTAACTGATCCGCGCTCCCCAGCCGACCCTAGACGGCGACCCGCGACCCTGCGGGTGATCCGTCATCTCTGGTTGTGGTGGCTGTCTGAGCGGATCGATAGACTCCGTGTTGAGACTTTTTACTGTCGGAGTCTTATGATGGATGGGGCCGCACTTCTGTTTCCACAGGAATGATTTACTAATTATTATTATTTACTAGAGCTCAACGATTAATCGACAACTACTCTAATAATCGATAATCGGCATAGAATTGTTGTCGGCAAATTTGGGGTACTTTTTCCTTTTTTTTTTAATAGGAAACATTATCCAACCGTTAGTTGGCTTAATCGTTTCATTAATTGGCAACTAATCAACTATAAAAAATTATTGCATTTTTACTGACTATTAATCGGCTCACCTTTCCTTCACCTTAAATCTTTATTATTAAAAAGTTTGCACTGTTAATCTTGCGAACTGCTATCTCCACATGCTAACAATTCCCTTTTTATTAACTTGAGCCCATAGACGGTATATTAAAAATGGACACTTCATTCGTTTTGATGTCCGTGCCTACTTCCGGGTTGGTATGGGGGGGAACCTCGTCTACGGAAATCGCGCCCTATGGTAGTCTACCTCTCCTTGTCTACGGATATACGGGTACTTTCAACAATGGCACCGCGCTGTCGGAGGCTTCAACCCGGCTAGGATGAAAGCAATAGGATGACGTCACGCACGCTGTGTCTACTTTATAAACAGTCTGCTTGAGCCCAATTCGCACTGGACTTTTATTACCTATGGACCCCTAGTAATTCGGAATAATTGTGCAGGACGTCCACAATTAGCTACTGTGATTCGGTGAAATGCCACAATGGTCTGAATTTGTTTAGCTTTGTTAATACACACACATGTGTGTGAGTGAAGTCTGTATGTGTGGGCAAGCAAAAAAGAGGCACATGAAAAACGGCGCGGTGGGAGTAAAATGGTTATAAAAAAAGTCAGAAGTACTTTTAGGATTGTTGAATTTTATACGTGTTTGTTTTTGTAGTTATTTTATAATTTTGACGGCGCCGACTCCTAGTGTCCGAAATCTCGGCCCTTGCTGTTGAGTGCAGTATATTTCAGTGCACTATATGTGGAGTAGGTAATGGGGAACGATTTCGGACACAGCCGCTGACAACCTAGTCAACATGTTTGACAAAAGAATAGGCCAAAAAAGTAAAGGATTAATCGGTTGCAAGTGCATTTCAAGTCTGAGTCTATGATTGACTGGGTTTTGTTTCCACAGGAATCATTTCCTCAGGATGTTGGTTCTGGTGTATAGCACCAGGCTGATGGAGATGAGGCCACTACAACAAAAGGTGACTACATGACCTGCATTTTTACTGCAGTATAGTCTCAAAGTGTGTGACGGTCCTTTTGCTAAAGTTTTCAAATAGAAAAATATGTCAACATTAAGGAAGTTTGACTCGCCGAAAGAACATCTTGTTATAAAATCTAGTATTTAGAATTTGACTTTCGTCCTTAAACCATTTAGTGCAAATTGGTGAGATGTGTTTTTAAGTAAAAGTAACAAGTCATTATAACTTGGGCGCAACTTTGTCTCTTCTGGTAGCATTCCCCCCATGTGCGTGTACATGACAGCGTACGCTGCCCACCCTCTGCCTCCCGCCCCTCTATCCCTCTCAGACACACACATCCCTGTCCGGGAGGATGTCATACTACGTCTCTATATTTGTATATTTACTTACTTGTTATGAGACTTCCTCCCGGGGCTAGACTGCAAATCGAGCGGCCACCAGGATAGTACCGCCCAGCCGGATAGTTTTGTGCTTTGTTCGCCATGTAGTCAATGGACACCGACGTGCAGAGAGTCGACATGTAATAGAAAGTCCACAGTGACAACTGGGGTGAACCTGGCAGTTGTCTCGACTGTAGAAAGATGCTGCTCACACACTCTCTGCTCTGCTAAACACAATGCTTTCATGGAGAGTCGTGGGCTTGTCGCCTTTCAGCAGCATGCACTGGCCCCGTGGTGTACCGGTTAAAGACTTTGCACCGAGAGATAATAATCACAATCATCGACTATTACATGTCGACTCTGCACGTCTGTGTCCATTGACTGCGCGCTGGTACTATCGCGCTAGCCGCTCAATTTGCAGTCTCTGCCGTCGGGAAGAAGTCTCCCAATCCCCCTCACAACAAATAAATCTGGGATGATGAGTTCACTTTGCCGTTTACCCGTCAGACTCGAGACTGGTGAAGCTGTGACCTACTGACTAGAGGTGTTGTGTTAGGAACTGCTGCTACTGTCTGCTACATGCTGCTCACTGCTCTATTCTTGCAGGATGACTTGACGGGTGTCTGTGGTTTGGATCTCCTCCAGGATGGACGGGTGAGTCTATTTTGATGCGTCTCTTTTTGAATAGCAACTGTGAGAAATGGTAAGATGTCTACTTCCTGTGTTTCCAACAATGGCTGTGTCCGTAATCGCTCCCTAATCCCGCCATGTTTTTATAGTTTAGGTCATTTTTAAAACGTCTCGCAGTGCATTATGGGTTATATTGCTTTCTATAGGGTAGAGGTACAACAGATCAAGACTCGCTGCTCAGAAAGTTTCTCTGATCAGGACTGTCTTATTTTCGCAATGATCGGAAAAATCCTAACAAGTTTGTCATTTTGTTAACCTGTTGAATTAAAATGTATTAAATCAACTTCAGTGCATGGGGATAATGTCTGTTTAACATAAATATTAACTAAATATATATTTACTAATGGGAATGGGGGACATCATTGTTTTTAATTGAACATGTATATGCTGCTGTTTTTAACAAAATAATATTAAATTACTTTTTACTTTCATAATTTATGTGATGTATTGCATAGTGTCAAATCGCTCCCTATATAGTGCATGGAGAAATCGGACACCCCTACAAAATGGCGTGCGCAATATGTAGGGAATAGGACTCGGCCATACATTCTAAGAATAATTTAAAGTGGCCATTTGTACTTTTATTTAGCAGCCAGAGTTGGGAGAAAATGTAACTGTTTGAAAATGTTAAATCCTAACTACACCCTGCTCTAGGATGATGAGTTCACTTTGCCGTTTACCCGTCAGACTCCAGACTGGTGAAGCTGTGACCTACTGACTAGAAGTGTTGTAGTGTTAGGAACTGCTGCTACTGTCTGCTACATGCTGCTCACTGCTCTATTCTTTCAGGATGACTGACAGGGGTCTGTGGTCTGGATCTCCTCCAAGATGGACGGGTGAGTCTATTTGAATAGCACCTGTGGAAAATGGTAAGATGTCAACATGGCTGTGGCTGTGTCCGAATTTATATAGTCCACTCACTTATAGTGCACTCAACGGCAGAGTTTAATGACGCTAGAGTCTGTGGAGTCAAAATTATATATTAAAATTCAAATCATCACAAAAAGTCAGAAGTACTTGCATGACTCCCATGTTTTTATAGTTTAGGTCATTTTTAAAATGTCTCGCAGTGCATTATGGGTTATACCGCTTTCTATACGATAGCGGTACAACGGATCAAAAGACTCACTGCTCGGAACGTTTCTCTGATCAGGACTCGCAGATTTTCGGATAATCGCAAAAAGACATAAACAAGTTTGTCCTTGTTTGTTAAAACTTGTTCAATTAAAATCTATTAAATCAACTTCAGGGCATGGGGATAATATCTGTTTAACATACGTAATATTAACTAAATATGTACAAATGTAATGAGAACATTATTTTCAATTGAACATGTATGTGTTGCGGTTTTTATCAAAATTGTATTTAATTACTTTTTATACTTTCATTTATGTGATTTTGTCAATCTCTCCCATATAGTGTATATGTGGATAGATGGAGGGATGGATTTTGGACACAGCCATACAGTCTAAAAAAAGTTGAAGTGGCCATTTTGACTCATATTTAGCAGTCAGAGTTGGGTGAAAATGTAACTGTTGAGAACTATTAAATCCTAACTACACAATGATCTAGGATGATGAGTTCACTTTGCCGTTTACCCGTCAGACTCCAGACTGGTGAAGCTGTGACCTACTGACTAGAAGTGTTGTGTTGGTAACTAGTAACTGCTGCTACTCTCCGCTACATGCTAGGGCTGTCAATCTCTCAAAATATTTCTAATTAGAAAATCAACTTTTACTTTATTTTATTATTTGAATTCAGTGGAGCAAGGCTGCCCTGCTTGTGTTCCCTGGACTGTCTGCAATTTCTAAAGCTTTCTGCTGTCAACGGAAGAGAAAGCTCAGCTGATTGCTGTTGCTAACTATTGGACTATTTTGCTATTTTAACTGGTTTTCACCTTGTCCTCTCTGGCTGCCAACGAGTGAAACGACGGCGATACGCACGCAAAGCGACGTCCTGGCTGACGGCCTCCATGTAGACCAACACGTTTATTCGTGTACACATATGGGAAACTAATTTATTCTGATGTGTGCAGTCATTGATAATGTAGGTGGGCACCTTGAATGTTTAGTACTTATCCCGCTGCGAAAATGAGTCTCTAAACTGTGCAGGTGCCTCACGGGAGAGACATGGCGCACACCGAAAGCAGCCTTAACGCACATCCAAACACGAATGGACACGCAAATGTGATCGTTGTGTTCACACATGTTTACATGCCACAGACCCATATGAACTTCTCCAATAAATTAACAAGAAATGCCAGAAAGTTCTGCATAAAAACGCAATGTTTCAAGAGGAAAGGGGGCTCCGTGTGAGTTAAGGTAGAAAAATACGATTTGTGACGCATGCAAACTTTGCCGGAGACAAGTCAGTCTAAATTTTTTATTTCAATCTTTTTTTTTAAAGATTGAACCTCGTTCGATTCTCAAAGTTGGAACTGACAGCCCTGCTACATGCTGCTCACTGCTGGATCCTATCAGGGTGACTGATGACGGGTGTCTCGTCTGGTTCTCCTCCAGAATGGACAGGTGAGTCTTATTTGAATAGCAACTGAAGAGATTTCCCATCATGATCGTGGCACCCCCCCAAAAAAATGTGTTTTTTGTTTTTTTTTACGAGCTGACCGCTACCGCAGAGCCCATCCAAGAGTCTCTTGTCAGTGCTGTTGTCGGCGCTCAGCCCATGTCTTTATGTTCCTCAGAGCGAGGAACATAAAGACATGGCGTGTGAGAGGGAGAGATTTTTCTTTTGCGGGGTTTTTAACATCTGCTGTTGATGGCAAGTTACTTTTAGTGACCAGTCCTGGTCAGCTTTGAAATCTATCACCTTTGCACCAATGACTTGCGTGGGAGACTCGGCTGGTACTTGAACAGCGCAACTGAAGGCAGTCTCTTCTTACTGCACGGATATTAAAATGGCGCGGCCATAGGCAAACGTTCTCTGGCGGTGAGACACTGCACCAGCAGGGCGCCGCTATTAAGATTTTGACGGTGTCACGGTTTGTTTGACTGCCAAATTTTGCGCATTTATTTCATTTTATTTTTTATTTTTGACGATCAAATCGATAATGGCAAAACTCCTTAGTTGGAAGCTATTTTATTATAACTGCAGTCCCCCCTCCTCTAGGATGATGAGTTCACTTTGCCGTTTACCCGTCAGACTCCAGACTGGTGATGCTGTGACCCACTGACTAGAAGTGTTGTTAGTAACTGCTGCTACTGTCTGCTACATGCTGCTCACTAGTTCTACTTTCAGGTGAGGCTGGAGAGACTGTGGTGCAGGCTGGATCTACTGTGATGGCCAGGTGAGTTTGGATATTTACATAGTCCAGCCTGATTCAGTCGTGGTAGGCATTTAAAAGTGTCCCAGTGATTGAATACACATTTTTTGCGCGGCCAGACCTTCCCTGTCGTGCATGTGAAGCTTCTGGGCGATGGCCGCCGGAGCCTGTCGCAGATGTCCTCTGTCACCCATAAGCTTCACGGCAGACACCATGTCGGCTCCTTGGCCTTTCGGGGCTACACGGCACGCAGACCGGAGGCTCAGCTGGATGCACAGTGTTGCCCCGAACACCCGAGCCTAGTTTGCGTTGGGTCCAACCTTCTGAGATGCAGGGCTCCATTGTGCACACATCACTCCCAGACACTCGTTAGGTGGCGGCAGTCAGCAAGCTTCTCATTTTCCTCGATGCTGTAGTAATTGCATTTTCAACCAAATTTGAGTTTTTAATTCATTTCGGCCCCAAATGGCAATTACAAGTTGTTGGGAGAATTTCTACCTTTCTAACATGGTTTATATTGAATTGCACTGTTTAAAAAGCCAAATATTTGAGAATTTCATACACAATGGGAGACACGTCTACTTTGAGGAAGACTGACGTCCGTGTTGCCAGATTGGATGCTTTCCTGCACGCTGGATAATGGTTCCTCGCAGTCTCCAAATTGTAAGTCATATCTGGCTACCGCTTCAAGAAGAAATGAACCTCTAGGATGATGAGTTCACTTTGCCGTTTACCCGTCAGACCCCAGACTGGTGAAGCTGTGACCTACTGACTAGAAGTGTTGTAGTGTTAGGAACTGCTGCTACTGTCTGCTACATGCTGCTCACTGCTCTATCCTTTCAGGATGATTGACGGGTGTATAGTCTGGATCTCCTCCAGAATGGGCGGGTGAGTCTATTTGAATAGCAACTGTGGAAAATAGTGAGATGTCTACTTCCTGTGTTTCCAACAATGGCTGTGTCCGAAATCACTCCTATATAGTCCACTCACTTGTAGTGCACTCGCCGGCCGAGATTTCTGACGCTAGAGTCGGCGGCGTCAAAATTATTGTACATTTCATAATTATATTTCTAAAATTCAAAGCCATCAAACTTTTATACACATACTTATAACATAACTATTTGCCATGGTTGGTCGCTATTTACTCCTGCCTCGCTATTTACTCCTGTTTTTGTAGTTTAGGTCATTTTTTAATACTCCTCGCAGTGCATTATGGGTTGTATTGCGTCGTCTAGGGTTCATCTATGCTCACTAGTTTTCGCAGTGCTTTGTGGGATACCTTCAGTGCACCTTATAGGGTACATGGGGATTTCGGACACTCCTACAAAATGGCGTGCACTATATATCCTAAAGATGAGTTGTAGCGGCCAGAGTTGGGAGAAAATGCAACTGTTTGAAACTGTTAAATCCTAACTACACCCTGCTCTAGGATGATGAGTTTGCCGTTTACCTGTCAGACTCCAGACCGGTGAAGCTGTGACCTACTGTCTAGAACTTGGGTAATCGGTGTTTGACTGAATGGACGCTTGCCGAGCGGCAACCGTCGCAACTCTGGGGTGTATGGGACAAATTGCTGACATTATTCAAACTGTTCGGCCACAAGCAAACACTTTCAATAAATCCCCACACGGCAGAACTGTTCTGGGGTTGGTACTGTGGCAGTTGTAGCCTCACATGGCCACAGTGCCAACACCGTGGAATGTTTCCGCTTGTGCGTCATAGTTCCGCTTTGGTGGACCCATAACGTTAAAGCCTGGCAAGCCAGAACCAACTAACTGTCAACACATTGCACACGACTAGAACCAGCATTCGGTCTGTCGAGCGAATCCAACAAAGCAAATCAGTTTATCGGGTGTTTGACAACCGGCCAATCAGAGCCACTTTGAGGCTCTGCGAGATTAGATGATGTGGGCGGGGTTTGGTACGTTACATTATGGTCCCCGTCAAATTGGATAATTCTAGCATATTTTTTGCAGTTATGTAAAGTTCGAATCCCAAAAACTATTCGCTTATTTTGTTAGGATTAGGGTTGGGTTACATTTTGGGTTAAGGTTAGGGGTATGTAGTAGGTCAGGGTTAGTTTGTGGGTCAGGTTAGGGATTGGGGGCTAGAGCTTTGTACCCTTTTAAAATAAGCGAATCGTTTTTTTTTTTGGATTTGCACCTTGCATCACAGAAAATAATACACCTAAATTATCCAATTTTAACGTCAACTGTTCGGTGATTGGATTAAAAAAAAAAAAACAAATTAAGCCGCCGTTTCTCCGCCTAATGTTCGGTGATTGGATTAAAAAAAAAAACCCAAATTAATTCCCCCCCCCCCAGCTCCTCCGCACCCTTTTTAGATGTGCTTCAATGTTCGTTCTAGTCGCGTGGGATGTGTAGACTGGACGATATGCCTGAAGGTTATGGCCAACCTCTAGTCGTGTTTGTTCTTGGCAAAAAAAAATGTATTTGCTTTTTCTGTCCTCTCCAGGAAGAAGGCTGGCTGCAAGAAGCTGAGTGTTTCTCAATACGGTGTTCTAAGGGCTTCTTGGGCTCTTTCTGGACTCCATCAATGCCTTATTTCTTTTTTCTTTTGAATTACTACTTTTCATGGTTGTCTTGTCTAACTTCAAGCCTGCCTTTACTGGACTGCAGATGGACACCTGGGCTATAATGTGGCACATTTACACCTACAAGGTATGCGTTGAATAATGTGTACTGTCCTGATTAAATAATAAATGGTCCAGAACAGTGAATTGTTTGAGTTGCACTGTCCCTGATTTAGATATATATTTTTAGAAGCACTTTGTTCTACAAGTGTCCTCACATTGTATACTCGTTTAGTGTTGAATGACTCGACGGTCAATGTAAGACCGAGTCATTCATTCCAACACTCAACGAGTATGATTGGTGTTTCAATTAAACATGCCCTCCGTTACTCACTGGGTCCATGTACTTTTCATTCGAGCAGCATTTTGGCTGTGATCCTACTCGATGCTCATGAGTGCGCTGTACTTTATCCTAAAGAATTTTTTTAGAATTTTTTTTTAGAAAAACTCCTAAAAGTGCCTAGGGGTTAAACGAGATGTGGCTTGATGTTTTAAACTGGTTTTCTGTTTAAATTGGGCATGGGGAGTCTTGGATCATTTTAAACAAGTCGCTGAAATGTTCATTTTATTTTAGCCCCAACATTTTTGCGTTTCAAATTGGATTTTTATACCGTTATATAATATTTATATGCAGAAAAACATGACAAGTCCATACACGAAGGGTGTCGCCTCCCTGAAATCTTTGGAGAAATGTTTAAACTTCTGGAGTAATCCCACAACCCACTCGACTTTGATTTTGGCTTATGGAGCAGTATCTCATCACTAGGGAAGAAAAACTTACATTTTAGAATAATCTACCATTAGCCAGGTCTGAATTACCTGATCAGACGATACAGAACTAAGTTGAAGGTACTTGACTCGCATGTACAGTGAGATTCTTCACATTTAACCCATTCCTGAGGGGTGGTGGACTGCCACGGTACAGCTCCGGGGGCCAACTCCAGATTCTGAGCCAGTGCCTTTGCCAGGGGCACTGAATGGAGCATGTTAACTAGAACATGTTTTGGTGGCTCTCTCAGGGGAGAACACGTAAAACTCCACACAAAGGACCTGCATTTTGGTTATGCATTACTTTATGAGTAAGGGATTACACTCCCAAATTGTCCCAACCCTACTTGAGACTTTGGATTTGCATGTATTTTTCTTTACCCGTGCTAGCAGTTTGGTTGCGAAAGAAGTGGGATTTTACTTTTACATTTGTTAAAAAAAACAAAACTTTAAGACTACAAGTACTGATCCAAACATCTACTCAAAGTAAAATGTGCAGGCTGAGAAATTTACTCAAGTGTTTTTGAAAGTAAAGTACATTACATCTACTGAGTAAAAAGTACAGATACTCGAGCACTGTATTTAAGTAGAATTTAAGTATTTGTACTTTGTTTCTTGCCATCTCTGGTCAGGAGGATATTTGAAACGTGATGCATGGATCTGGATGACGTGTAGAGTCGTTGGAAATGACAAACAGAATTTTTTTTTTGTGCATTTACATTCTAAGTTGCTATAGTATAGGATTCCAGAGCGTCTAGATGTTTTGGCATCCGTGACGCCCATGGCCTTGGCAAAGGTTTGCACTCAGTGCTTCTAGTTGTTGGGAATAATAATGGAAGAATGTGGCCGTATCGATCTGTGAAGTTTATTTTTTGCCCTGGAGGTGTGTGGGTGGTAGCTTGCCATGCGTGGGTGTTCAACCTGCTGTGTCTCTGTGCTCCCCGTCCGGCTGGGGTCATCCTCTGGACCAACCATGGGGGTCATCCTGGGGCCACAGGAACATGGAGCTGGGAGCACTAACAAGCTGTGAGGACCCCTGTTGGGAGTTGATGTGGGTGTTGTGGCCTAGATGCAACTTACTGGACACGGCAACCACTGAAGACGGTCCATTTTCTTTTAACTTGTTTTAACCCGTTTCTTCTTAACTAATTTAAGGTCCTATGTATACGCCACCAGAGATGGCAAGCAACGAAGTACAAATACTCAAGTATGTTCTTTTTTTTAGAAGTATTTTTTTCTGTGAGTACTTTTTACCTCTACTCAGATTTTTAACATAAATATTGGTTCTTCCACTCCTTACTTTTCCCCAACAGGTTTGTTACTTTTTTACATTTTTTGCACAACAATGGGGTAGGATAATATGTATTATATGAATGGCGCTAATGCACTGAGTACAGTCCCTGTTAATAAGTTGTTTTCATTTAGTCTCTGGGTGTGCCCTAGATATAAGATATTATTAGGCTAGGTTGTTGAAAAGGTGCATTTTATTTTATGTAATTTTAGTACTCTTTACTTTTATAAAAACTTACGAGTACATTTCTCGGTAGATATTTGGATCAGTACTTTGTAGTTACTGTTACTCAAGAATTCTGGGTACTTTTGTCATCTCTTTACTCAACCCACGGACAGCTGGGTGAAATATAGCAACTTTGTTAAGCCTGTTTTGTACAACCATCTTTTCATATTGCATACCTCATGCTGAAATGTTTAATGGCTCTGTATTGTCTGTCCTAAAATAAAGTTAATTCATTCATCCTAAAACTCTCAATGTACCTCTTGATAATCATGTCCCGACCCAATTTGGTCACTATGAGCGGTTGATCACAAAAAACGAATTTGCACTGTTTAAAAAACCAATCATTCATATAGTTTTGCTGTTTGATAGTTTTAAATAAAGGCCGTGGGCGTGGAGTGCATATTAGTGCAACAATAAGATGATTGATTTGACTATCGACAGAGATGGCAAGTAATGAAGTATAAATACTTTAGTACTGTACTTAAGTTCGCCCTAGCTTGAGGAACCTAGGAGTGCAATTTGATAAATCTCTCACTTATTAATTAATACCTTATCAAACAGCTGACCAGATCATGCTTCTTTGATCTCCATAACATCAGCCCATGCTGATCTAGAAATGCTCATCCGTGCTTCCATTTCCTCACGCATTAACTATTGTAATGCTCTGTTTACCTCCATAAACAAGTCATCCCTATCATGACTACAATCCATCCAGAACGTCGCCGCTATACTGTTTTCCTAGACACCCAAATACTCCCACATCATCCCCATACTTCGCTCCTTACATTGGCTTCCAGTGCAATAAAGGATCGAATTCAAGCTTCTCACAATCACCTTAAGGACCTTACACGATCAAGCACCCGCTGGGTGCGACTAAAGGCCGAGAGGCTCCTCATACTTGGTATGCATGTACAGGCAGACCCGCCAGAGGTGTCCACGGAGTTTGGGATCAATCACCTTTTTTAATCGGGAGTTATTGATTAATTCATTAATAAGGTATAAGGCTGTAACTGTAGACTTGACAGTACCCCCACGGTAGATGTTAGGCTACTGTCCGTTTGGTCATCGGCCCGTGTTATGGAGACTGCCACTAGGCGTCGCCGTTGAGGAACTGGGGTGAACATGTCGCCATATCTCCTGCCCATTCAATTCGTACCACTGTCAGTGATTCGTACTAAACCGAACGGCGTCACATAAGTTTAAAAAGTATATATTTTTTAAGAGCCCAGTGTTACGCAATTAATAAAAAAAATACCGGGTACCAGGCCAGCACTGCCTCATTTTATTTATTCCCAAAGGAAAAATAGAGGTAATGTGCTTCTGTTCAGGTTACTTAATACGCCGACAGCTACTGATAATGATACCACCCAGTGTACTGCTACGATTAATTAACTTATTTCGCTAACTTCACTACAAAAATCCTTATTTGGTATCAAGAATTACTGATGTTTCCCGTAGCCTCATACATGTATTTCTTCTTCTTCTTCTTCTTCTTGTCGTTGAACGGCGATCGACACTTGACTAAGCAGGTCATTCACGCCGGTTTTACAAAAATTCCAGAGCAAGCTGCTTTCACAGCCTACCCTGTTTGCATTTTCTTAAAGCGTGGTAGGGTGGTTAAACATGCTGCACCATCGCACCCTCCTGGCCACAGTCCATTGTGATGGCCATGTGGTCCCGATCACTGTCGCTCTTGACACATCTATACTCTGACGGTATATTTTAGATCGGATAATCTTGGCGTATTTGCCGTAATGTAAATTTCCCCAAAACGATGCGCTTATTTTGTTAGGTTAATGTTATGGTAGAGGTATGTGCTGGGAAGCTTGGGTTAAGGTTAGGTTGGAAGTATGGAAGGGAGTTAGGGTTAGATAAGGGGTTAGGTTAGGAATTGGAGGCTAGGGTTCTAGAGACAATCTAACAAAATAAAGCGGATTGTTTTGGCACTTTACATCATGTTAAATAATACGCAGAAATGATCCGATCTAACGCTAACCATGGACCGTCCAGCCGAGATGACCCCTCGAGCCACAGGTTGGCTTGTTTTTACGAGCTTTGCACCCGTGTACAAGTTGTACGGTCGGATAAACTGCTTCCTCGACATGGTATCTGGAGAGCAATGTCAGATAAATAAAGAAATAGATAACCAAACATTTACTAAACGTAGTAAACCGCAGCTAATCATAGCTAATCAATAAATAATCAATTATAAACTATAATTAAATTAAATTGTAGGATTAATTTACCCAACAATGTCATATATTTAATACTTTGCAACTGGAATCTTACACTTACAATTAATTATGTAGCCTTTATGAATGCATTTCCTTATAAAAATTTAAACGATTTTCTAATTATTTTCACTTTTTTTGGCTGACCCGCACGCGACCCCACACATAAAACGAGCGGACTCCACGGGGAAAGAACTTGCGTTTCCGAGTCGGTCAATACGACTTGAAGCAGGGACTGCATTGGTACGAACAAGCACGTGACCACATCTCTATCGCTGGAGTAGAACTCGGACTCGGACATGCTGACTCGGAGTTTAAATGAAACGCAGCGAGAAGTCGGTCGGCCGGTCTATGTCAGCGCTCTGCAGCCATGGCGTTCTGTTCGTTCCGAGGCGGAGAAGTTTTCCAGAACCACTTTGTTCCAGGTACTGTCCAACTTTTTTCTTTTAACATGTTTTGTTAAATGCTGTATGTTGTTTACAACCTGAATAAGCAGACGAAATTATCCGCCGAGAAAACGACCCCGTTGCTATGACTTAAGTTATCTAACGCACACACTTAAGTTACCTAACACGCACACACGCACACACACACACACTCACACACTCACTCACTCACTCACTCACTCACTCACTCACTCACACACACACTCTCACACTCACACTCACACTCACACTCACACTCACACTCACACAAACACAAACACATACAGACAGCAGACTGAAGTGTGGTGCTTTGATGTGGTGATAATGGGTAGGAAGACTCTCCCAGCCTGATAAGAACAACCATAACACTCTCCTGTCTCTGTACCTCGGTGTGTGAAACACTGAAGAGACGTTAGTGCTTTTTTCCAAAGTACACACACGTCATGGAAACACACGTGGTTCTGTTACTGAAATGTAACTGATAGTCACGCCTCTATTATGCTGATTGGCTACAAGCTGTGACATCATCGTAAGTCCCATCCCATCGGTTATAAATCACTGATACTCCCTGAAATGTATGCGTCCGGTCTGTTCCCTGCTTTAGCTCATAGCTTAGCTTAGCTAGCCGATACCCGGCTAATGTCCAGTATAGCTTAATAAATGAACCCTCTAGACATATTCCCAAGACAGGTCATTTCCTTGTATTTCCTCCAATAACTTCTTATTTTGTTAGGGTTAGGGTTAAGGTTAGGGTTGGGCTAGGATTAGGGTTGAGGTTAGGGTTGGGTTATGTTAAGGTTAGGTTAGGGTTGGGTTAGGTTAAGTTTAGGTTATGGTTAGAGTTGGGTTAAGGTTAGGGTTAGGTTAGGGGTATGTAGTAGGAGCCTGGGGTTTAGGTTAGGGATTGGGGGCTAGGGTTTTGTACCCTTTCAAAATAAGCAAATCGTTTTTTTGGATTCGCACCTTACATCACGGAAAATTCTACGCCTAAATT
>OMKY01086267.1:0-13822 GCA_900302395.1 Bregmaceros cantori | reverse complement strand
CCAATGACCTTTGATTAGCTACTAATCAAAGGTCAACTCCACCTAACTCCAACTTTGGCCCACAGCTTTTTGTGGGTCTCGATTAGGAAACACACAGGTCAGAGGTTCAACACTGACATCATTTGTTAGATGAAAGCCTATCGAACTGTTGCAACGCTTGTTCACCAGCCAAACAGTGAGTCATTTGACTCCAATAGATAATTACTATAGCTCACCGTACTTAAAGGGAACATGTCTTTAAACTGTTATGTGGATGATTATATCTGTCACACTACACGTCAAAATCATTTTCGCATAACAGTGCGAACATGTGTTTTCCGAGGGCACGCGGTGGTAGAGTGGTTCTAGACCGCGCCCCCAGACCACAGGTTGAGTAGCGCTGCGGGTTCTCATACCCTCTCCGGCTTTTCTGCAATGGCTCACGCCACCTCTTCATCCCAGTTTCTGATTTAATCATGTCACTATCGCTTCCAATAAAGAATGAAAAATGGTGTTTGTGGCAAAAAAATAAAAGAAAAAGAAAAAAAATGTTTTCCAGTCATTGGTCATGTACATCACGTGTGCATTTATGAAACAATGTTTGATAGGACATGTTTCTAGGCCATAATGTGAACAAGCGTCATGCTGAAGACGAACATGATATTGTGATAAGAAATGTACTTATCCGTTTGCTATTTAAAATACCCACATTTCTGTGAAATGTTTCTGTGAAATGTGGGTATTTTTTTAGCACATCGTTACAGAGATTGGTTGGTTGTTTGATCAGTTCATCCTCATATATTCTGGGTTTCAATGAACCTCTGTTGAAAGCCGTCCAGCCGTTAGCTTCCTCCACGTTTGTACTCAACAAGGGTACTGGATATCGCCTTTAAAAACACCATATCAAGCAAGGGCAGCCCTAACCTCCCATTTCGAAATGTCTTCACTCCGATGGCATAGTTAGTGTTACCAGGCACCGTAATAGGGTGCCGGTATGAACAAAAGGACAAATGCAAATAGACACGGACGCATCCGAGCGTTTCCGCTCCACCTTAGATCCCTTTCTAGCGGTTCCACCGTACGTCTTTCGCCACAAGCCGTCAGCCAGGCGCCCGTTGCTATGGCGACCTGTTGCCGCAAGCTGACGTGACGGTGTTACGTGACCCGGACCTGCTTTGAGTACCACTAAGTGGTAGCGCTATAAAAATCCAGATCTTGCTTTCTTTTTGTTGGATACTGTGCATGTGCCCACGCATCATGGGCGTGTTCAAAATTGCTTCCTATTTCCTGCTCCCTTCTCTCTATATAGTGCACTTACTTATAGTGCACTCAACAGCAATGACCAAGATTTTGGACACTATTATTATTGTATTATTGTTATTATTCAAAATTATTTTAACATTAAAAAATTCTACAATCATCACAAAAAGTCAAAAGTACTTACATTTAGAATTATTTGCCATGGCCAGTTGCTATTGACTCCCGTCATGCCATCTTTGTAGTGTATGTCATTTTAAATGCCGCTCGCATGATTTCTGCCCTCGACCATTCCTTGCTGATTATGGAGCCTACTTGAACTGGTCTACTGTGTTTAACTCTCCTTGGTTCACCAGCACCCTCGTTGTGATTGGCCTGTCACTGTTCGTCATTAGCTTGGTCTTTTCTGCACTGATCTCCATCCCATATTTTCTGGAGGTAGGGTCAAGTGACTCCACCGGGTTGGCTAGTTTTGCCTCCCCTCCCGCCAGACCGTCTATATCAGGGCTATTCAACTGGCGGCCCGCAGGCCAAATCCGGCCTGCCAATCAATTTATTTCTGGCCCCCCCAAGAAATCCTCAAAAAAATATATTTTTTTGGTCAAACATGTTATATCTATCCGAGATGCTGTTATTTACTTCACCAGAAGCACTAGAAATGTGTTGTTGAGGGTTGAAGCTAACTGAGCAGTGGCGAACAGCAGTCATTTAAGAATTAAATGACTGCTGTTCACTTTCAACTCATTGCACAGGTTTTCCCCGCAATCATTACCTTTTTTGGCAGTGAGGGATGAGGAGAAGGCCCAGCTCGAAAGTTCACTAGGATATTAACAAATAGACCATGACAACAATAACATTCTGTGCCCAAAAAAACATCAACAGTAAATACGCTGTTTGCATGTAAAAAATAACTACCACCAATGATGTGTTTTTAACGGGAATCGAACCACGGACCTTTAGCTTCACAGGCAGCAATAATACCACTTTTTTGTCCAGATTTTTCTAGGCCTTCAGAGAAGGCCTAGAAGGGCCTGAATATTCCCCACTGTAACTGAGATTTTGTTCTTGTCATCTGCCATAGGTTCTTGGGCGACAAGAGCCTCTGGGTCGCCCTCTGTCTAGTGGTTATACGGCTCTTGGCAATACTCGGGCCATCTGGCCATTATCTTTTGTTTTTTGGTGAGATCAAAGATTTACCCTCTTTGCTTTGGATGGTGGTGCTGATACCCGATTTCTTTGTTTGTGTGAGGTATTTCACAATCTGGAATGCCCGATGGCTGTTGTTTATTCTCAGATTTCTTTCTATGTCTGCACATTGTTCTATCCATTCCTCCTTCGCGTTCTTTATGTTTTATGTGCGCCCCATATAGTGCATTAAACAGGGAATAGAGAAGCTCTCGGACAAAGCCTTGGACACAAAACTTCCTCACACATGCATAAGATTTTATGAGTAAAAGTGCCTACAGTTGAAAGAAAGCTGAATGTTAAAGCAACTATACCCCACTTGTGCCAGTACCTCCCCCGGTTGGGGGTTAGGGAATTGTTGGAGTATGAATCTCTCTCCAAATAGAGAGAGAAACTTGGCAGCCCTGCAAGGCATATTTCTCAACCAAGTTCCCAATGTTTCTTCTTAGTGGGACTCTCGCACTTCATCTCATGAGTACTGCAAGGTTTGACCTGCATTGTTCTTTGACGTCTTTTGGCTCTTTGAACCAGCTTTCCAAGAACAAGAACAGACATATTTCTCCTGTAGTGCACGCACAGAGCAATTTTGCATCCATCTGATAGTCTTAGCATATTTTAAGATAAGAAAAATCCTACACAAACTTCAGACAGCCTTTTTTATATATTTATTGTTCATCTTTTATACCATTCTTCAAATGCTTCAAATGCTCAAAACACTGGACACCAAAATGAAATTGTCTTCTATCTAACCCGACTGTGTCCGGCTCTCTAGTGTGTATTGAAAACAGATTCTTCTGTGTGCAATATACCAACTGATTGCACGTGACTGATGCATGTTTTATGAATAATATTTTGTTGCCTACTTTTTTTTTTAAGTTATTTTTTCCGGCGTCAGCGCCGTTTTTCCATCTTTATTGGATAGGATTAGTCGGAAACTGGGTTGAAGAGATCGGGGGTAGACATTGCAGACAAGTTGCGACACTGCGGACGCTGCGACACAGCGTCACTAACATGAATGGGGTCGCGTTAGATGCTGTGTCCATAACCACTCGGCCAACGCGGACCCCTGTTGTTGCCTGCTAACCAACTCACCAATTTATGTGGCGCACACAGAATCTAGTGCCAGAGATGGCTAAAGTTACCAGTATTTTTTACTTCAGTAATTACATTTGTTAAAATCAACTTGAGTAAAAGTGAATGAGACTTGGGATTTTGTATTTATTCAAACTATAATTCCACTCAATATAATTCAATTCCATTGTATGCCATTAACATAATCATATATTACAAACATCATCATATAATTACCAACACCAACAAAAAATGTGAATGAGATAATTATCAAACATCACTCACACGCATTCCATGTTTTATGCTTTGCAAAGCAAACAAATTGTTAATAAGCACACTTTCTTTAATAATCGGCGTCACCTACGGACATGCCATGGGTCGTCGATGCTCCAAGCAGAATACAAAGTACAGTAAGTTGATAAAGTGCTGAGTAAGCAAGAAAAGGAAGTGCTTGCAAAAAAAAGTCTTGGAGTTTGTTGTGTTTAACGATTGTTGTCGACATAAAGTCAAATAAACTTTAATTATAAAGCACATTTCTGTGCTGACATAGAGTATGTCATAAAAGTGGGAACACCACTCACATTTCTGCAGATATTTTATAATAACATAGACAACAGCGAAGAAATAAGACTTCGCTACAATGTAATGTAATCAGTGTATCGTCCGTATAACAGCTTATATTTACTGTTCGCTCAAAATACAGCCATTGCTGTTGAAATGGCTGACGACAAAAGTGAAGCTGTGTACTCACTTTTGTGACATACTTCACAAGAGCCATGTTCAGGAAATTTTAAAGAAAGAATAACCAGAATTTTTGGGTCTAAAACTAAAAAATTGTAGATCTACATTTATTTTAGAAATCACAATGTTGGCTGCAGCTGCTGCTGCTGCTGATTAGAATCAAAATGAATTAAAAAGATACATGAAAGACAGTGTTTTGGGCTGTGTGCAAAATGATTTTCTAACTAGGCCAAAGTTACATGTAACATTTTCAAAAGCCCATATGAAGATTGACTTGCTGAAGGCAACAAAATAACTGCGGCTAATGCTCAAATAATAGTTTTACATACAATACATACAATGCATACTCAACAAGTATTTCAGAGGTCCCAAAACTCTCTGACACACAAAACTGATATGTGATCTTCATTTCAGTCAACATCCCCAAATGACTGTCACAATAATCGGTATAATAACCGGGCAGATGTTCTTTCGCGGGCCTCTAAATCCTGAAATTGAAAGTGACAGCACAGTACATCAATACATTATGAATCATGCCTTCCTCAACACTATTAAGGATTTACAAGAAGAAAGAAAAAAAAACTAAAAACAGAACCATTCCGTGCTGGGTTTGAAACTTCAATAGAAGATGCTGCATAGTGAGAACCAGATGTCACAACCAGAATCGTTGGTGCAATCAATTGTTTGCTTTGCTTTCAACGGTACGGGCGCACAACTTTAACTTGACTTTAGACTTTGGGGAGGAGGGAGGGACAAAAGCTGCAAACGCGGACGTGTTCAGCAGCACGTGCCAAATGACCCATCTGTTGCACAGACCCTCATGGTTTACCTGCGACTTGGAACCGTACAGTGTGGCAATCAATACTCAATGTTTACCTGCGGTGGGAAAGAACCGCTAGTTCATGCCACCCGCACCGCGCTGATCCTCCCCGGGCGGCTGGCTGCCAGGATGGAGCAGTGTAAACAAGACGTGCAGACTGCCAAATGAATTATGGCCAAGGTTTAAATCACAGGGGAGATATGCGAGGGGGGAGCTGATATGTGGGATTCTCAGCCTGTTGAACTTTGTGATTTTTCCAAAAGCTGTCAGCAGCAATCATAGCCTTGGTAATGTGTAACTGTAGTGTCTTTCGGATGTTTTTTTTTTGTTTATTATTTTATCTATATTACACTTAGAAGTAAGTAGATCAAAATGGATTGCATACAATATTATAACCATTTCACTTTTTTACTTGTTTCAATTCGGGAAAAAAAATGCTTCAATTCGATTCAAATTGTTAATTCTGAATGTGCATGCATCACAACCCCGAAAGACCATGGCCACATTCATATGGTGGTGGCGATTAAATAATGTTCTTAATTACGTTTATAAATGTTTTATTGGTTATTCTGTAAATATTTGCATCCATCCACTAATAGTTTAAAACTACTGATATGGTTGGTGAACACTGTCAGCACAACAGTGCATTTTAAAAATCTGTGTGTATCTGGTTTTTGTTTTGTTTTTTGTAGTATTTTTCTTCAAATATATTCAACATGCGAGATGTTGAGGCACCTAAAAGAAACGTACAAATATTTGGCCCAAAACATAAAGACAAATACCTTGACAGACGATAACAATTATATATAACCTTCATTAAAAAACCTTTCATCCTACTTTCATTCAGCTTTTACATGAGCAGTGCATGCTTCCCACAGTGACTTCAAATCTTGTTCCCAATGTTGCCTGAATCATAGCGTTCAAACAGAGGTCTGAAAATAGTTATGAGCATGGTAAAAAAATAAATGCACTTAATTGGATCAAGACATATATACAAGTAAAAACATGTTGGCATCTTTGGTTGATGTGAGGAAGGCGCAGTGAAGTGAAAGTCGATAACTGCAATGTGAACATGTGAAACTATTTAATGTGTGCTTTTAGCGGTAAAATTGGTACAGATTCCTGATTTAAATTTTTTTTTTCAGAAAATGATTGCCATATCCATTCAGTTGTTGTTACAATGTTTTCTTTATCAATATTTCTTCAAAATATTATCCTCATTGTGTGCCGCAGTAGCTCATTCGGTTAACACAGTGCACTACAAAAGACATATACATGGAGAGTCGTCACTCCGCTTCCCCTAAATAAAGCTGAAATAGTCTGAATTGGCCCGAAAAATACATAACAAAATATATTAGGGGGGGGGGATCGATGGCGGAGTGGTTAACGATACTGCACCTAACATACATAGAAATGACGCTGTGGTTTTGATCACAGTATCCGTAGTGCCGCAAGTTCTCCTCCCTCGTCCGCTATTCTGCAAGGTTATTTATTGGGTGCATTTGTTGAGGATTAAATCAGAAACTGGGATGAAGAGTCGGAGGGAGACATTGCAGAAAAGCCAGAGGGGGGACCGTAACCTACGCCACTGCTCGACGTATAGGGGGAGAGACGCACTCTATAAGCACTCTGCCACAGTGTCCCCAGCGCAATCACCATTTACAGCGTTTGTGTGAAAGGGGGACAAGAGAGCAGGGACAAGTGGACAATGTGGCAATCTCACGGCACTACGTGTGCTGTGACATCACCACACTAAGCCACATCAAAAATGCATGGAGCCAGCCCCCAAATTTAGATTTTTAAAAAATATTTCTTTAAATGCAACAGTCTTTACCATTCCACATAATTCACAGCGTGCTCTCATGTAAATGATAAAAAGTGTTTGAGGAAATACAAAGCAGATCGATGCGGACAAAGCTTTTTCTAGATGCGGTGCCAGCTTTCACTAACCAGCCATATATATTCCTGACATACTGCATCTCAGTAGTGGTTTCAGATGAGCAAAACTTCTCAAATGAACACAGTGTGTGCTTGCTGTACCCAATACGCAGCCAAGTACCTTTTTTTTTGTTTTTAATAAATCACAGTGCCTCCTCATGCAAGTGGTATGAATTGCAAGTTTAGCTCTTGAATCAATTCTTTGAAAATATTCAAACAATTCTAGCTGACACATTTAGCACTGGAATTTGTTTGTGGCGAGGAGCATGAAAATATTATATCATTCATTTTAAAGCCCTTTTCCACAGATAAAACGTATTTGTAACATTGAAAATTGGAATTTCACACCATACTTTCTTCACAATTACATGCCTGAGAGCCTAGAATGGTTAATTTGCAGGGCAGTGTATCTCCTCTAAGTCGAGAGTTAAGACACCCCAAGCCCAGGGGAGGCATAGTGTGAAAATGACTTCAGTTAATCTTATTTAAACATTAGAAACTAGAAATCTGCACTTTAGGCTTATTTTAACGCTCTCATAACATTCTCTACATAATGCACGTACTTGAGTAGTTAGAAATGTACTTGAGCGGTCATACAGCTCCCTTGAGAGCTCAGTCCTTGAAAGTCCTTATTAACAATTATATGTGTTGAATATTAAACATATTGAAAACATGTTCAATATTGAAAAGCAAGTATTCAAGAACCCATGCCTGTCCCAGGAACAAACACCTATAAAATTAACTTGCTCGGGAAACATAATAAAAACAGCGGGACATGTTTATTTGTGGGGCATGCCAAGACACCGCCTTATTAGTTTATGTGTTGAAGCAATGTAGTCATCATTTTTTAACACATCTCTATGATGTCTTCATCAACATGTCCTCACTGTTCAAGCATTAAAATGGCTGTTCTTATGAATGTTCAAATATTCATCTGCATTCATTTGGCTTCAGAGTTTGTGTGTAAAATATGAAAATGTATAATAAAGAAACACACAACAAGTGTGATTGTCAAAATAAAACAATAAAGCATACCTTCTTATTTACTTGTTGTTAGGTAGAACTCATTCAGTCCTTGTGGGATTCTGGTTTCAAACGATCTGATAATGACACTGTTTTAATTGATCAGTTAATTTGGGAGGGGCTGACATTGAACTGCTAGCGACATCACATTCTTCAGAGAAGTTGCTTGCATCATCTTATCTTGTATTTTTTTTCAATTTCTTGATGAGTGCTTCATTCAGTATCAGTTTAAAGATGCTAAAGTATTGTCATTTTCTTGGGAGTGTGCATAGCATACCATCCATGTTTCAGGTGCTGCATTGCAACGCATTGATGATGCATTGCGATTTTTGGATACAAAAATGTAACTATATATTGATAGATCGAATCATCCTGATTTTCAACATGAACCTGGCCTCCATGCACCCACTAAACTGTGCTTTGCCTTCCCACTCTTCCTCTTCTTCAGTTAATTTGGGAGGGGCTGATATGGTATTGGTAGCGACAGAACATTCTACAGAAAATACAAAATTTCTTCATGAGCGCTTCAATCAGAATCATTATTTTTGGAAGTAAGATGCTAGAATATTGTCATTTTCATGTGAGTTAGTCATTTTCATAGCATGCCATCCATGTTTCAGATGATGCATTGCAATTTTGGATACAAAAATATATCTATATATTGATAGATCGAAGCATCCCAATTTTCAACACAAACCTGACCTCCATGCACCCACTAAACTGTGTTTTGGCTTCCCACTCTTCCTCTTCTGTAGTCTTTATGTGCAGCCACAGGACTCCACAATCATATCGGGCACGTCCGTCTTGACAATGTTCTGCTGTGAGTTAAAGTACATCATAGACAGCGGCCGGCGTTCGGTTGGCACGCAGCACGACGACACGGCCATGTTGATCCCATTTATCTTCAGCTGACTGAACACCGTGGCATGGAATGACGACGCGATGCCGGGGGAGCCCGACAGGTGCTGCGGACACTGGCCCATGCAGTAATTCATGTGGTAGCCCTCGGGTGCGATGATCCAGTCTGACCACTGGATGTCCTTGAACTTGATGTAAAAGTCGCGCTTGCAGCACACACTGACGTCTTCGGCGCAGCGCAGCGAGCGTTTCCGCAGCGAGTGTGCCGATGGGTTTTCGCGAGGGCTTACGCGTGCCACGAGGAAAGGCTGGTGAAGCTGGTGGTCAACCGCGCCAGATGCAAAGGGGCAGTGTGACTCTCCACAACGGGCCCCCAGGCATAGGACCTCCAGGTGAAGGCGGCTCTGCATCCCATGGTCCAGGAACGACTGAAGGCCATGGGTAATGGGAATAGTGTTCCAGCGGCTCGCTGACACGTCCAGCGTTTTCTCTGCAAGCAGCGTTCGGTTGTTGCTATCATTCATGAGGCTCGGGGAGAACAGGCGTGCCCGAAGTCGGGCGTTGTGACCTGTGGCATGAGTGTAGATCCATAGAGATGACTGGAGGACATGGAGATCTTGGCCTCTCTCCTGTGCGAACTGGAAGCCCAGACTGAGACTGCAGCCGTGCCCGGCGACACGCTCCTCTGAAATGGAAAGCAATAAAGCATGTAGTGACACTGCAGGCAACGTATTTGTGTTCTTTATTCACAGCAGAGGGATTTACTGGATTCTGGATATTTAAATCCTCAAGCTGATGGAGACTCATTCCCTGAATTGTGAGCCAGAGGAGGGCTCCTTCTACTTTGTCAAAGGCCATGGCTGCGTTCGAAAGTAATCCCTATACCTAAGGTGCAATATACGAGGCGAATGCCATTCTGTAGGGGTGTCCGAATTCTCCATGTATCCTATATACTGCACCCAAAGTATCCCACAATGCATCGAGAAAAGTAGTGAACATGAATGTATCATAGAACAAGCAATATAACCCATAATGCATTGCAAGACGCATTAAAAATTATAACAAAGTTCAATAAAAAATAAGTTGAAAAAAAAACAAAGACAACAAAATTACAACAAAATGGCTTGTCGGGAGTCAGAAGCGGCCGTTCATGGTGAATTGTTATAAATGTAAGTACTTTTTACTTTTTGTGAGGATTGTTGAATTTCATAATGTTATAATAATTTTGACGGCGCCGACTCTCGTGTCCGAAAGTCTGAGGTGGAAAGAGTACTTGTACTCAAGAGTAAAAGGAAAATTACCCATCTCAAAATGTACTCTAGTAAAGGTACAACATTACTTCATTTAAAATGTAATGAGTAAAATGAGTAAAAGTTACTTTCAATTATTTAATGCAAAAAAAAGCATGAGTCATGAATCAAATTCAGCATGCGTTTTTTTTCTATTTTTATCAATATTCCAATTACAGATTTTAACTAGAAATGCCCTCCAAGAATGCAGATCTTTAAAATAATCCTGGTTCCGGTTTGTGATCCGGATCACTACGAGAATTTAATCACTTGTTTCTTGGGTCATTTTCAACAACTCCCAAAGTCTCAGAGACTGCAGGGCAAGTAGGTTCATCGGTCCTTCCCTGCTCCATGGTCTTGACTCTCGAGATTGGTCCGCCCGTATAGGTGCTATGTCTGGCTGATTTTCCCAGACTCAATGTGCCTTCTATTGGGCATGCACCGGTCACATTTTTTTGCTCCGATCCTTTGATTTTAAGGATCAGCCGATCCCGATCTCTGGTACCGAGTCCTGAAACTGCGAAAATTGGTAGTATTATTTGGCACACTCAAGGTAAATAAATAATAATTTATGGCATTGAAATTTGTATTTTCTATTAAATAAAATCTTTTGTGCAAATTGCAAAGCTTAAATTGTGAAGCTTACTTTATAATAAAATAATCACAGATGCACAATAAACAATAGTATCCTTGAATTGTATTAAAAAAATACAGTATTTGTGCAATACTCAATAGTTTTCTTATTATTTTATATTGCAACACTATTGTTCTATTTTAAAATACGATACCTGTGATTAATAGTTACGACTCCAACATCACCAAACATTAAAATAAAATATTATATGTAATCTTAAGTTATATTTCAATTATTCAATCATTATCTCACTTATAGAAGGCATCCCCAGCATACCGCGCTGCGCTACCCCCAAAAACCACACCAGCCGCCATTGCTGCTAAGCGGAGCGCCGGCCGCGAGCTCGGGTGCCAGGGACGCCCGCACTTCTGCGACCGAACAGCAGCAGCAACGAACGGAGCTAGCAATGTGCGATGCGTGGACGATGCCTTGGTTCTGGCTCACCAGTACAGGAATTTAACTTTCCGTCCAATTTTCACCATCCACCAATATGTTTTGCAATCAGTAATGTGAGGGGACTCAAATGTAATGAGTTCAAAGTACTAAGGTAAACATGTACTCGAGTAAAAGTAAACATTTCAAAATGTGTTTAAATTTGCTGTGTTGCACTTTGGGATTGTTTTTAACAATGAACGCTGTGTTATAAATAAAATATTATTATTATTATGTTCATTAAAGTCACTCCTGCATTTCAAGTAGTTAAGCATTATACGTTTACAGTGAAATATTGTTGATCGAGTGACAGTAAAAGTATTATCAGGTTTGATCCTGCTTGCTCACGCTTTGTGCAATGTGTGAACAATCGGCGACTAGCAAGGCAATATTGCTGGACTATCAAGTGGACAGTTAAAGTTTTCTAGGAAGATATGCTTAGCTTTTATAGTTTCTTTCAGGATAGTGTTGTTGTTGCTGTTGTTGTTGTTTATTAAAACATCTGGGATAGGAGACATGGCATGATTGTCTACACTACAACAGTTAAAAGTACAAGTTCAGAGCAAATTGAGCAACAAATATAAAGCATGGTTAAGATTGCTTGTTAGGGTCCTTGCTACAAAGTACGCTATAATGTCCTGTAGCTGTGGGCTGTTTTATACAGACAGGCAGTAGAAATTAGTTTGGTGGCGGTTCAAAGGTATTCTCTTAGCTTCTCTTCTGCCAATAATTGTGTAATTGGATGAACCATATAAGACATTCAATCGATTATTGAATTTTAATTTTGTTGGCAGTGAATATCCAATTGCTTGCATTTTTCCCCCACATAATTTTTTGCTTCAAGTCTTTCAATGCGTTCACTTTGAGAACCACTCTGTCATTTGTATTTGTATTGTATGGTGCTCATATGGTTATAAAGCAGACAAGGCAGTAATAGACAACGGAGGCAAGTATTGGAGGCAACTATTAGTAGTCACCTAATCTTTTTAGATGGCTAAATATAAGTTTAATACAGTGAGAACTCTAAAGCAAAGTTAATCGGCCAGCATTGCACTTGATCATACAGAGAACGAGAGATTTGCCATACACTGATAACCGTACAATGAGCATGAATCTGCAAAACCTAGAGCCAAACTCTGTTTGTATGGAATATACTTCCTTGTCCTGCAAGCTGAAATTCTATAACAAATCCATAACACATTGACTCTTTCCTTGCCAATGTTGACAACATCTTTCACAATGCCAGTGAGTCTCCTCCTATGAATAGCATCTCTATGATCAAGCAACACACGTCCTTGATTTGCGAGCCCTGAGGGCCAAAGAAAAAATGAATTAAGAAATTCCACATAAAAAGTAGTTTTATGTAAATATTTTAATTCACCAAATTACACCCCAAATTATAATAACAAGAAATAGAAATGGCGACATTTTGTCATCCATGAAATAACGCACACACGAAAGGTGTAAATAACACACCGAATTTCGCCACCGACTTCTTGTCGGGTGAAATACAGCCTAAGGGCGTTTTGGATTTAATAGACAATGTGATTTGTGAAATTCAGCATCAGAAATAATTAATTATAAATAAATAAATAAATACATACATACATAAATAAATACATCTAATTTAGTTGATGTCCACGCAGTGTGCTTATTGTGATAAAATTATGTGTATATTTCATGTTCCACGTGCAGGCCTATTTTTATTTTATATAATGCGATCACACCAGCATAGCCGTGATGCAATAAAACTATATTCAAAACTCACCGGTCTCCGCAAAACTAACTATCTCGTAGCTTTCTTCGGTGGTTACGCCGTGGATCTCATTGTCCATGGAGATGTCATTACCATCCTTTGGGACTCGACTGTTGTGTAGTTTCCGCAGCGCGGTCAGCAGTGCTGCTCTAGGGACCGCGCTCATGGTAATGTTAGGTCGCTCCTTCAGATGGAGTTTGCTCAAAATCTGCTGCTTGGCAATTTCAATCATCAGCGCCTCCTCTTCCTCGGTGTTCAGTCCCGAAAGCGCGCAAGACGCGCATCCACCGGTACCAGAGTCGCTGTCAACAACAGCCGAAGCTTGTGCGCAAAGTCCGGCCAGTACCAAAGATGCAAGCAGAAACATTGATAGAGCTCTCTCCATAATGTCGTCCCCTTTGGGTCACGGCGGAGGTTTTGTGAATGTGCTGGTCCTGGAGACTAGAACTTGTCTGGACTCTTGAGTATATAATCCACCAAAACTCGTGACACAATGGAGAGGCGCACCAATAGGGGAGGCAGAGCTGAGGAGCGAAGTTGCTGGCATCGCGTCCCATCACATCTTTCATCCAATACTCACGCGGCTAACTATCCTCCCGCGTCTTGCGCAAGTGCGCGCGCGGACACGCACACACACACACACACACACACACACACACACAAACACACACCCACACACACACACACACACACAGGAACACGCAAGGTCTCAAAATCGCTTGCGCGGGCGCACCCAAACTGGTATACTGTACATACCAACGCTAGACGCTCGCGCACACGCACGCACATAGACTCTCTCTCTCTCTCTCTCTCTCTCGCTCGCTCGCCGCTCGCCCCCC
>OMKY01086264.1:0-18581 GCA_900302395.1 Bregmaceros cantori | reverse complement strand
TTTAGTATTTTTTTATTCAAAGTAATCTTGACTATGTTACATTTTGCAATTGGCACAAATATTTTATTTTATAGAAAATAAAAACTAAACGCCATCATGAATGTTTATTCGCCTTGACTATCATTGAAAATGGCAATTGTGCCAAATAGTTGTTACTACTAAAAAAGGGGGTGTTTGCGTGGTTAGAACTTAATGTCGTTTACACTGCAAATGCTGCCGCAAAAACTGCTATACAATTTTATAGAGAAGTGTAGACAATAGGAAATCAATATTTTAGTTAACAAAAAAATGAAAATTGATTGTCTACACTTCGTCGTCTAAAATTGTATGAATTTTAGTCAACTAAATCTAGAGTAAAAGTTTGCACCTTTTCCCCTTGACCAGAGTGTTTGTGCATTTATAAGACATACGTTACGTCAATTTCATGTCAGATGTGGTCCGCTAATTATGGGGACCGGTCTAAGTCAAAAATGCCCGGGCTGATTTCTTCTCCCAGTCCAGGCCTGCACCCACCCCTGTCCTCCTCTCTGTAACCCTCACCACGGCCAGAACCAACGAATCGTCCACATTTCTCGGCAGAGGCTGAATCCGGCACAGGTGAGTGTTAGCGAGTCATTTCTCGACACGACATCGGCACTACCGTAAAAAACCTAATAAAGGCAAATAACAATGGCAGTTCAATTATAGACCTGTGATGAAAATGTGGGCGTTTCAAAGACATTCGAAGCCTGAACGTTTAGTTTCTGAATATGATGAACCTTCATATATAATTAATTACATTGTGTTGACCAGGGCCATATCACCGACCGGGCGAGTGGGGCTGGCGCCCCGGGGCCCATGGATCCAGGGGGGGCCCCAACAACAATCCAGATACCGATGTCGATGCTGATTGCGACAGAGCCCTCTATTCTAGGATCTTCTTTAGTTGTACTTCTTTAGTCTATAAGGGTTAACTGAAATGGGCTGGAGGAGTGACAGCAGTCAGAGGGCCCTCGGCCACAGGAACCAGAGGGCCCCTGGGCCATGTCGTACAGCAACCAGAGGGCCCCGGAGGACGGCAGAGGGCCCCTGGGCCACGGGGGATGGCAAAGGGCCCCTGAACCACGGGATATGGCAACCAGAAGGCCCCTGGGCCACGGCTATCAGAGGGCCCCTGAGCCACGGGATATGGCAACCATAGGGTCCCTGGGTCGCAGGAAACAGCAATCAAAGGGCCTTTGGGCTATGCGGTACGGCGACTAGAGCGCCTCGGGCCCGGGGAGCCCTTGCAATCTCCTTGCCCCGGGGCCCAGATCCACCTTAATCCGGGCCTGGTGTTGACAAGCGGTACGCCCAAAACACGGAGCGTAGGGGATGTAATGGTTTCGTGTGCGCTCCCGCAGATCCCTCATTAACTTAACAGCTAAGGTATGTTAATGAACTGGATGCAACAGAAAATAATTGCATAGACCCAAGTGTGGGCACAGCCAGCACTAAATTCCAACTAGAACAATTTAATTCATTTCTAATCAATTAGTAGACGCATCCTTGTTACATAGAGTGCACACACACACACACACACACACAGACAAGTTGTGTAAAATTATTTTATTTGCTCTCCTAAAACACAAACCCAGTATATGTCATCACGGACAACACGACTGCTTTTAACAGCGCATCATGACATATCAACTTGCACTATGACCTGGCGGATACTAGTGTATCATCATACCATGTGACCTGGCAGATAGCGCATCACACCAGGTGCCAAACTCATACCAACAAGTCTAAGCACACAAGTTGCACTTTTCAAAATGTTAGTGCACATCTAGTTCCGGTGTGCCATTCCAGCAACACTAGACTTGTGAGCTTGGGGAGTCAGAAGGGATGCGTGGTCTTGATAGAGGAACCGTCCCAAATAGGGACAATATAACATGCAGCAGCACGTTGGGTGAAGGATAGTCGTACATACGGTGTGACTTAAAATGAACGCATGTGGTAGTGTCCGACCAATTGGTTCTATACCGATACATTGATATTCAATGCCTATGGAGGTTCTATATTGGTTTGGGAATAGTTTGATGATGTGTTAACATTGAAAATGTATGTTATGTGAAAAAAGTAAATCTTGAATAAAGGAACAAGTTCAAGATAGCAGTGATCGGTGTGACTACAATGCAAAACCACTTCAGAATAATCTGTGGTAATGATTACATTTCAAGGTTTGTTTTAATTCCAACTTAAAACCTGTAACATCTGCAGCACCACGACGACTTTATAAATGTCATATCGGGTTGGTCACTAGCAAGTTGTGCATCTCTGTACAACAGTCACACTTGCTGTTCACAATGCGCTTGCATGCAACACTGAAATTAACATGATATGCTATGTAAATGGAAAAATATGGCCATAATGCTATCACCTTTTAACAAGAAATTGTAAGCAGCGTTTTATTAAGTCACTGCTTTGCTATTACCAGTGTCAGTTCCAGTGTACACTGTCACATGCTCACATCACAAGCAATCAAATGTGAGCAAGAAGCGACTGAGAACAGTGTCAGTTGCTGCAAAAACATTTTCAAGGTGCATTGTGGAACTTGATCGCGCTTGGACTACTTCATAAACGCATGTTCCATTATTCATTATTTTCAAACAATTGCGTCTTCAAATTGCATTTATTTGATCAGCCACAGTGCAGATCAAGCGGTGAGCCAGCGGCAGTGGTTTTGGTCTACATGTCCAGAGGCAGGTGGTGTTCACATTAAATGTTAGCTTGTGACAGCCAAGATTGCAAGAAAGAGGAACGTCGACATCATTTATGTACAACCCCCACTCGGTTGAACAAAGGCAGGAAAAAAAAAAAGCCACATCGTTAGGTGCAAACCCCCACATCACCGGGACTCAATTCCAAGCCATAAACGTACAATGGCCATTGTACAGTGTAGGCGACCCAAAATCGCTGCGATCGTCCTGTGGAAGGCAAGCCCAAACCAGGAGAAAGATTGGAAATATAAAGAATATTGTTTGGAATTAATGACTGTCTTTATGGTCCCTGCATGCAACTTAAGTGTCGATAGTCTCAAAGGCACTACCTCACCGCCGAGTGCTTTGTATGGCCTTCTTTTCTTGAACAGTGGTGACAAACGCAATACATATTTTCCTATGAAAATCGTTTCTCCACTAGAACCCAACATGAAGTATAAGAATCTGATAAAGTTTGAAGATCTAAGGACAGTTGTAAATTACTATAAACAATTTCTTTATCAAGTCATCTTGCCCCAAAGTTCCAACTTTACAAAGAAACCATTAAATTCTGTTGGTCAATTTAACTGAGACAACCTCCATAGTACTTTCCTATATACAGGACAAAGCCAAAAATAAAAAATAAAAATCATGTTTCAACACTTGCATGTCAACATCACTGTGGTGCCAACAGAATTCTCAAATTTCATGATGTTCTGATAATTTTCTCCAACTGACCAGTCATCGTATCAATCTTTCCAGATTTCCTAATTAAAGCTGTAGATAGAATATTTGGGGAAAAAAAAAAATCTATCAAATTGATGTTGACAGATACGGACTAGCTACAATGTTAGCATCCATCATGACGACCGTCTGGAACTATTTATCTTAAAAATAGTTTAAATATAGAGATATCATATGCCAGTGAAATATAGTTCTTGGACGGGATGCTTGAAATTGGAGGCCATGCATTTGACCGTTCAATAAATTAAATAGTTAATAATCCAACACCCATAGCTAAAATGTTTATTTTAATAACATTAATGGTAAGGCTATTAATACACTTAAAATTATGAAATGGTATAAATAAAAATGTATAAAATTGAATGAATTCATTCATTCACAAGTTCATCGATGCATCTGCTATGAGGCTTTTAAAAAATAAAGTCTCCACAGTGAACAGATTGGAATTCCCTCAGATGCTAAATGCATATTCACCGGCGACTTTGCTTACAAGTTCGTACTAAAACAGCGTCACAGGCAATACGTGTGAAGACAAGATCGAGAAAGGAATGAAAACTTGGGACTCACCAACACTTCCATGAAGAACAGCGGCTCTCACCAAACTATCGGTTTCCGATCAGTTTCCTTTACACGTATATTGATCAAATCTAGCAACAAAACAGAAGCCTGTGGCAGCTGACTCAATAAAAATGCCTGCATTGGATCTGAACAGTATCCATACATTGAAATAATTACTTAAAGAAAAAAATAAAGAAAAACGTTCACAGGTGAACATGTTGCGTTCCCAGAGGAACCCATCGATTTTCACTCATGGCACACGCGGCCCAATGCCCTCCCTTTCAGCGACAGAAAAAACAATATTAAGACTGTACACACCTTCTAGAACCCTCCTCACCTTTGCAGTCTACGGATGTAGATCCAGTGAGGGGTGAACTCACCTTTTTAAAAAACTTCTGTCCCGCTTCATACCGGAAAATAAAAACAATGCACAGAGTAAAACCAGAGCTGGAACTTGACCATTATTTGACTAAATGTCAACCATTTTGATTAAACGCCTCAAGTATTTTCATAGCCTTTAAAATTCAGGATTATATGGAAGATGTCAACATTTTCAGAGTATCATCCCATGTTCTGACATTCTATAACTCGTATCCGATAGATAGAAGTGGTATTTGAAAGGATTATTTTAAAATAATGCCGAGTGCCAGCTCTAACCCAGAGTGAAGGTTCATAGGTTCATGCCCTGGGCACTAAGCAGAGAGTCCAGCATATCGAATGTGTTCTTATAGTCCGTGTGTCCGTTAAGAGGCAACGCGCCATTCGTTCCGTCGTGGCGAGCGGCTCCGTCGGCCCCGTAGTGACCCGACCCCATGGCCGCAGACTTGGGGGCGCCCCGGCCCGTCTTGCCGGCAAGGTGGAGCTGTGAGTGATGGTGGTTGTTGTTGTGGTGGTGGTTGTTGTTGCTGCTGCTACTACTGCTATGGTGATGGTTGTTGTCGGTGGCGTCTGGGTGTTGCAGCCGTTTACGTGATGAGCCCTCGGACGAAGACGCTCGCTGATGTCCGTCGCTGGCCCCCGAAGCGTAGCCGTGCGAGGAGGTGTGCCCGTGAGAAGAGGAGGAGGCGTGTTTGGGATGACGGTGGTCCCTGTATTTGTCCCTGACAGCGGGAGCGGGGTCTCCCCGTCGCTCAGACGACACTTTGATGCGCATCTTGAGTTCCTCGCCGTTTTCGGGGAAAGCCGATGAACTGGTGGCTGGCGCCGTGGGGTGAGGTCCGGCGAGACGAGCCTTTTTGGAGCTCCCCTTTTCCCGCCGGCCTTCTCCCGTGGACGCCGAGCCGCTGGGATGTGAGCGTTTTTTATGATGGTGAGAGGAGGAGGAAGAAGACGAGGCGTAGAGGTCGGCAGCCTCTTCGGCACGCCCGTTGAGCAGCGCCATTTCTGCATGCTTTTCACGGTATTTGTCCAGAGTGAGTACTTTCTGTGGGCGCGCCATTGTGGGCACCTTGTGATCAGTCTTATAGTCAGAGTGTGTGGTGGCAGTTAGTGCGGAGCGCTGGTCCTGCCGGTAGTCTGTGGAGGCGTGTGCCATAGCCATGGGCTCATATGCCTTGGAGGCGTGGCCTAGAGACTGGTACGCCCCCATGGGGGCACTCGAGGGATCTGTCGACTCGCTGGGATCGCTGGCCGAGGTTGGGAAGAAGGAAGCATCGAGCGACGTGTTCAGGAAGCAGCCGTCTCCGGTCGTCCCTTCCACCTTGGGTTTCTTGGCCACCTGAGTGGCCTGAAAGACCACAATGCACATTTTTATTTTGCGTCACTCTCACACTATGGCTCGATTTCTATTTCTATGAGCGAGTGTCCCAAAATATAGGGACAATCTAATACGTGTTAGCATTAAAGTAAAGCAATACGTATAGTGAATTCTAAACAATCAGAGTTGGGCCAGAATTTGCACAAACCCCGTCTAAGACAAAGCTTCTAATTAATTGTACTCATAAGATGGCAAGATGTTTTATGACCATGCATCACAATGCTGAGCGGTCACGATTTTGTACTCGTATGCATTCACCGAAACTTTAAATGTAAAAAATACAATTCATACCATTTCTGGTGATCAGGGTGATAATGTACTCAACATTGTAAACTCATGAGCCTCATGCCCCCACCCTCTTTTTGTTGTGAGGTAATGAATATCAAACCACGATCATTTAAAATGGTCTGACCCAAAGACATTCAGAATCTCAGACAAGGTTAACCCTACTTACCCTCCAGTTCCGGATCCTCTTTAATCTGCTCGGTGTCTTTTCCAAGATTTGGAGAAACTCGTGGGTCAGCTCTGGAAAACAGAACTAGCTTCAGACAACACTTGTTTACTCAAAGGAATATTAGGCAGATTTTTTTTGAGCCGCTGAGCCTAATTTACACTGCTTCCAATTACATTTAACTTTTGTGTCATTTGAAATTTTATATCCCCACAGGAGTGTTATCAGCACCGACCTGCAGCTATTAAATATGCTGATCGGGTGGTTTGTTTATATTAATATTTCTGATTTCATTACTTAGCCAACAATTTTACAGATTCAAAGTTTTATTGCCTGGCGCAGGCACAGGTCCACCTCGAATCTCCCTCGTCTCACTTTCGCACTCATCCTGTCAATAAAATGGGAAATTGCAGCTTATGTCGGAAAAAATAACTAGAAGCACTCAAGAGAGTGCAAATCTGCGCCAAGGCCATAGGGTCACAAACATCTAGACGCTGTTATGTTACTTATAGGCTACAGAAACGCACCAAAATTTAATCACGAGGTACACAAGCACGCTCTTGGTGGTACGCCGGAAAATGATAAATAAAATATTTTCGTTATCTGCCAGATATGGGACGCGAACCCGGGTCCCCAGATTGGCAGACCGTAGGGCTAACCGCTACACTATTTGAGCTAAGTTAGTACTCCGCAGTAGAGATGAGCGTAAACTGTCTCACCGTCCAGCAGTTGTAGGTTGACGGTGCGGTCCAAGTACTCCCACCAGAACTTCCCGTCTGTGGAGACCGGGATCTCCCATTTGGACCACTTGCAGGCGAGGTGGATGCACACACAGGCTATGACGGTGGGCTTGTACTGAAGGCAGAAGGTGGTCAGGTGGAGGCTGCGGAGAGAGGGAGGCAGAGAGAGGGGAGGGGGGAGGAGGAGAACACAGCTTAGACCAGGATGGAAAGACATCCAACATTCACTTTTTGATCTACTAATTAGTGTCCAACCAACTGATTCGATTTTTTTGGGGCCCCGATATCGATGCGTTTTAAGAGAATGAGCAAATGCCGATAAATAAAATGTAACCAAAACTGTAGTCTCATAGTTTTAGAGCTGGGATGAAACCAAAGTTTGAAACATAATATTTAGCAGATACAAAATTGTTTCACATTTGTAGTCATTGATTTTTCTAAGACATTTTTTTTTACATTATGTTAACAGATAAAAACATTTTTAACCTGTTCAGTCCGAAGCTAACAAAACTGTTATATATGTTATAATATAATGTTTTTTACAAAAACATATCGGCCAATACATAAACAAGGGAGCGATATATGTATAAATAAAAAACAAATTGGTGGGACACTAATCTGTACTATAACGCGTTTCACAGATTTGTTACACAAAACATTGTCCTGAAGGTCAAGTGCACAGAGCTAATCAATAGCTTGGCATCATTTGAGGTCCTTCCCAGGGTTGGACGATATTCACATCTATATAGCGCAATATTATCAACTTAAAATATCACAATATCCAATTGTTGATATTGTCTAAAAAATAATACAATATGAAAAGACTATTGGGCACATGTGTGTTAGCAATGCTCAATGGTTTGACTGAGGGCGACATTTGTGGTTTATGCTTTTCCAGGCCGATATAAAAACGTATTTTAAAGTACCATTTATGAAAAATGGAGTGGCCAAATAACGCACAAATAACAACCAGTCCATACCCAAGAGAACTGGTGCATTATTAGGCTATCACCTAAAAGTGAGTTTGTGCTAAACCACATTCTCCGAGTGTCTACATTTCACTCTCAATGCAAATGTGAAGACTGGCGGCTAAACAAAAAACAAGCTGTGTTGAGTGCTTGAGTTTCTCCAACATCCTCCCAACGAGCGCCACAATCCCCGTCATCACCATTTTAATCTTGCGATGAATAAATTTTGGTTGGGAAAAGTGCAGAGAAGTAGAGAGCACTTGAACAGGCAACCAATACTATGTACACACCAATACTACTACATAGGATCAAACTATCAAATTACTCAATCATGCCTGGTGGAACATGAAAATACATGCCATTTAATAATATTTTATACAATGATTATTATGACCAATTCGTTGGCAACCAATTCAGCCAGTCATCATTATAGGTCAATCAGTTACAGCTTTAAAGCTTTAATCAACTGTTATTAGTAGTCAGTTTCCACAGATTTGCACAATTCCAAAAACATGCAACCGCACGGCCTTAAAGTATTCGAATGATCAAGCGTTGAGGGAGTTGGAGAAACAAGTTACTGGTATTTGGTCTTCATTGAAGGCATAGCATGTTTGCACATGTATTCTACACCGCTATAGATTAACACAACTGGTTTGACAAAATTGCTTTTTGCATTAGGGTGCATGTCGGCTCTTAGAAGGAGCATTATGTGCTAATAATTTTAATAATTAATAATCTGTGGCTCAATAAGAGTTTAAAAAGATGTTACTCCCAACTTCATTAGATGAATTCCCAGCATAACAGCCCACTCCATGCGTCAGTGAAATGTTAGAATACCAATGAATAAAGCCACAATCAAAGTTCTAAATTATGTCACATTAATGTCCATATAAATTATTTTCCTATATAGTATGTATTAGACTATAGCGGTGTGAAAAGCTAGAGTTTAAGGAAATTAAAAGTGGAAATGAAACAATCGAACACATTTGTGAGCTCTACATTTCACACCAGCGATGTGATTCGACCAATTATAAACCAGAAAGCACCCCGAGAGTGCAGACCCCCGTCAATGCATTTGGTCACAACTCATTACTAACCACATATAAACTGACAAGTTGAAGCCATTGTGTTTGGTCATGACGCAAGCTGAAACGCGTTGGCCTGAATGAAATGAATCGTCTGATCACAATCGGTTAGAGTTTTCCATCAGTAAGTAATTCAGGATGGCTAATTCAGGAAAACTAACGTGACGACAGCATCCGCTGCAATTCGTCACAAAGTTTAACACACCCCTCATTGGAAAGCTGCAGTTTTCAAACAATATAGAGCATTTCACCACCAACCCACCAATGGAAAAAAAAAAAACTGCTGTGTTAGAGTAGCGTGCCTGCATTTTGTGATTCCAAAGCAATGAGTCTAGTACGTTTCATCTCCACTTTTACAAAGATTATCATTATTAGCCATCAGCATGGTTTGTGTGTGTGGGTCCAGAATTGACGTCATCCCAAACTACACTGCAAATAAACTCGACAAAACTTCAAAATGTGTCGTCATAGAACTGTACATGCCCAGAATCATGGGCTCACTCACTAGTTCAGTTCATATGCAATGTACAGTATAGTACAGTCAGCCCTCGACTTGCTCATCGTGTTCACAAAAAGCACTATTGAGCCATTTTCAGTAATGCCCCATTCAAGTTCCACGTTTCATTTCTTTTAAGCTTATTAGGAATACTCGAAGGAGTTGTTAAGTTCTTAAAATCTTGCAAGAAATGGCAACAGCAGCAAATTCCCATTGCTTTTGAGAATAACGCCCGGATCTACTCATCAAAATATCAATGCTTAACGTTTCATTGAAATCACAAGGGATATAATGAAATATTTCATTGTTAGTTTGCACCGACGCCAACTTCCATCAGCTCTCTTATTGCGGCCTAACATTTCCATGCTATAGCCTACTCTTCCGTACTAACTTAAGGGATATTGGAAGAGGGGGGCGAGGGAGGCAAGCCTTCAAACATGATTCAAGGCCACCGAGTTTAGCAGTCAAGCCGGTGTATAATAATCCAGTAGTTTGATGTACCGGATTATTATTACGGGGCTGTGACACACCAGTAAATGAAGCCAGTGACTGACTGTACCATCTGCAGACCCGCATTGCAGTTTAGTTTGGGGAAGTAGAAAGACACAGTGTGTCATGTGTATGTTTTAGGGATGTCACGATTCCCTGTGTGCATGCTGACAATTCAAGAAACGTCTCCGTTTTTACACATTTCTTTGCAGCATTAAGGTGAGACGATGCCAAAATCCCCTCAAGAACACTCTTTACTTTCACTGAGTGCTGAAAGTAGAAGGATTTAGTCTCAAAGAATGAGCGGCAAGCATATATACACACATTGGCAAGTCGTGGCAGGAGAAATTGTCTTTCAATGTGAATTATGTGTCAGTTTTTCAAAAAGATCAGTAGTGGTATAATTGCATGGTGTATGCATTGCTTAGGACAACGTTACAACAGATGCTTGTTTAAAATGGGGCACCGCTGGCCAAGGCACGAGCGTTGCTTTTGTGGATTCTGTGCACATCCGACACGTGCGTCTGCTGAGAAGGGTCCCAAAAAATTATCTTCAGTCTGGTCCAACGGTGCAGCGAATCGGGTCAAATATTGCACCGTGCTCAGCAAGAACAGAAATGTTCTGTATGCAAAAGCAACCTCGACTTCTCAAACGAGACACAACCGTGACATCCCTAGTGTGCATGTGGCTGTAGAATAGAGAGAGTAGACGAGCAACACATACTTACCGGGACAATCTCTAAGTTTACATCAACCCGGTTTTAGGGGAAGAGGCAATCTATGTTCAGGCTACCAAAACTTTTTTCACGCATCGCGACTGTAGCGACGTAGCTCTGTGGACCAATGCGAGGCGCCCACTGCCCCCTCCGCGCCTGCACGCCAACACGAGCCCACCGGCACACAGTACACCGCGCACAGCGGCCCCGGGGAAGGTCGCTCCCCCCGGACGGGAAGGAGCTGCTAGCCGCCGGGGCCGCTTCCTAGGGCGTTGGGTATGCGAGAGCGCGGCGGGGGGTGGACACCCATCGTCCACAGGACGCCCCCCACAGTATGCCCTGTAGACAGTGCAATAAGCAGACAGGAGAACAACCTGTTGGTAGCCATGAAATAGGAAGTCTGAGCCAAATCCTTGCATGCTGTGGAAACAAAGAGACAACACAAAAGTTGGATTAGCACTGTGGCAGGGGTGACAAAACTCATTTTAACTCAGGGGTCAAATTGAGTAAAATCTATTCCGAAGTGGGTTGGAGCTTGAAAATAATAATAATAATACCGTGGTGAACACATAACAACACTAATAATAATTGCACAAGGGGATAAGGTGATACAGTAGCAGGCAAATTCTCAGTAGCCAGGGTTGCTGTACTACTAGACACTGGACCACTAGGGTTCAATGTTGCACATTAGTTGCAGAGTTCAGCAACATCACTGCGCGGGGGCAGAAACTGGAAGAAACCTACCTAACATAATTGCTATTGCGACATCCAGACAACACATTGACAACAGCATATTCAAATTTTCAGCCATTTTGTGGGACAGATTAAACCTGCATGTGCCGTATGTTTGACACTCCTGTGTTAAACCCTTTCTAACAATATGCGTGAGAGTAGACGGGGCGTGTTTACCTCGTACTAGCTGGGAACACCTGACGACATCAGTATGTGGATGCTCCACTGTTATTTCAAAACCTGCAAAGGAACAGTCGGGGTGCAATACTAAGTGTGTGTGTGTGTACATACACAGCATCCTGGAAGTTGTGCGACACTTTCAGATGTACGCAGAAATTATCTTGGGCTAAATGCTATATCAATTTAGTACAGCAACTTCTTGCAGGAACCACGAAGTTACGTTTTAGACATTTTTATAGCTTTTTAGACCGTTATGGGCACAGTTTTTGACCATCTTGTTAAAAAAGGTGCAGGATTTGGTAGTGGACACACCAAACATATTCATGTTTCAGCACACAGACAGTAGAAGCATTTTCAAAATAGTGAATGTCTTTTCAAGACTTGAGTGAAGTAAATTTTAGACGTGCAAGGAAGAGTTCCTTGGGAGTTTTAACTTACCGAGTGTCTGGAGCACAATAGTTTCCAGTAACACCAGCTCCTGGGCCTGTTGGTGGTACGCCTAAAAACGCAACAAGACAACAGTTAGTGCTCGTCCAGCCAGTCTAAGGGGAATCAACCCTCTTCTAACTAAAAAATATAAAACGTAATAAACCAATTTATTGCAACGGCTTTGAAAACGGCATCTAGATATATGACCAGCAGAGGGCAACATCGCGATTTTTCTTGCCTTGGTATTCCAACGTATATACATGTGTGCTTCACAACATGCAACAGAGAAAGTTTCTTCCCACACGGTAGATGATATGATCGTAAATCGTTGGTGTCTGTTGGTAAGGACGATGCCACATATATCGTCTATATGAGTTTTTAAAAATGCTGCGCGGTGGGACACAAGTCCCCCCGCCCACTACTTTCTGTAGGAGAGCGCACATCTACCACAGAAAGCCTCTCCCCTCACGGGCGATTCACACACATACTTGTTGTGCCACTGTCCACAGCACTGTCTCACTGGTCTGGACAACATAAACCATGCAACATTACTGCCTAAAATATGGCGATACGTATCGATATATTGCGTATCGTATCGCAACCCGTGTATCGCATCGCGAGGTGGTTGGCGGTACTGTTGTTGGTAATTAGATGTGGGTTTGGACTGAATCTACGGAGTACCCACCCCTAGTGACATGTTACCTGTTTTGACTCTTTTGTGTTGTCCTTGTTGTTGTTGTTTTGTTGTTGATCCTTTAGATCTTGGGAGTTGTTTCATGCCCAACTAAAATTCCATGTGTGTGTACTGCTGTCATGTATATGCAATATGGCAAATTAAAATAAATCTTGAACATATAAGCATTAATAAGAGGGCATAAACATAGCGTTGTCAGTCAGCATCTGAGGTCATAGACAATAAATTAACTGCTTACACTGGGATGTGGCGGGTCTCCCACACACACTCGCAGTTGTTGCAGGCGGCAATGAGATGGACGTTTTTTTTCCAGTGATTAAGGTTACGTCCACACTGGAATGTTTTCGTATTAAATCCAGATTTTTCTTTGTCCATTGCACCTCCCACATTAAAACAGCGTTTTGGGGTTCCGGGTTTCATGGTGAAGCGGCTTTCAAGGTGGACCGTTATCGCATCAGTATCGCATCGATGACCTGTGGATGGCGGTGAGGTGAAAGCGCCTTTGGCCTTCAGCCATATGGCAAAAAGCAGTGACGTCAGTGTAGGGCAAACAAAGCCCATGACTGGTAGTACTATTTTAATAAAATGTTTAACAGTACGTCTGAATAAGGTTACACGTTATTCTTTAGACATACATAGCAGGGTATGCGAGGAGAACAAAACTGAAGTAGTTTTAAAATTCGATTCTCACTCGATCTCTTTATACTCGCTGTGCACCGCCTCCGGTCGGGCCGCCTCACTGAGCCAGGGTAGAAGATCTGTGCTCTCTGTGCCCCGGAGAGCTGATGAGCTGAAAGCGAGTCCTCTCCGAGTGGGTGTGACATGAATTTGCCGATATGCACAGCTGCAGCAACCATGCACCAGCAGTGTGTGTGTGTGTGTGTTCTCACAGTGCTCTCTGATTCTCCGTATATTACACAGCAATGAACATATGTTTATAAAAATCACACACTGAACACAGCGGGCGAACAACGCTGTGGACAGAGAAGTTTAATCTATTTGTTTTTTTTTGGGGCCGTCTCTCCGATCGAGTCTCCCCAAGGGAGAATGAACGTCAGGGAGCAAACGATCACACTTGTGCTCTCTCGGAGCCCAGTGCGCTCCGACAGCCAAATGGATTTATTGCCATTTATTCTTGTGATATTGCACTGTCCGAACAGAGAGAGATGAAGAGATAAAGAGAGAATGTGTATGTACACAAGAGTGAGTCATCAGCACACAAGCCAAAGCCAAATGGGGACTATGGTTGCTGTCTCCGAGTTGTTCACGCCTGGTGTTTGGTTCTCAAGTGTCACTTCACGGAGACCCATAATGTAATATTGAATCAATATCGAACGACATGAGAAACTACATAAGATGTCTGGCCACATCGCCCAGGCCTAGGTGAGTGTGTGTTCCTACATTGCCCTTGGTGTCCAGCGGGGGCTCCTGAGGTTTGATACAGGCATGAGCCACCTTGATGACGTGCTCCAGTTTACGTGGCTGCTCCTCCACCTTGGCTGCCAGGAACAAGGTGGTCTGAGCAATCATCTGGACATAGCAGGACATCAGAGTGAACCAGGAGGAGACGTGAGACACATCAGGCAACCACTAGGCTGAAACGTATTGAACTTGTCCAACTAAACCATCAGATGTGCAGACATTCTAGCAATCGACCATTGAATTTATTTTATTTCTCTAATTATAATTCTTCCATAAGCTATCACAATTCCCATACACAGAGGAACAGGAAGCCAGCATGTCTTGTGACTCTGAAGCAGCGAACTGATAACAGGATGATGAATCATAACGGTCTTGTGTCCAAGTTCTTTGTTGCCTTGGGGATTAAATTACTAGTCACTGATGATGAGCAAATGTATGTCTGGGACAACCAAGTGCATCAGACACACCTTGGAATCTATCTTTTTTTTGTCTAAGGTTAGATGTCCAAAATGCAGGGTTCTTGTCGGAATCAGCAATTTTACTTCAGCATTTGAGAACATTCATGTCTAATCACAAATTCACAATCTTTAATAGAAAAAAATAGGGGACAAAAAAACCCTAATTCTGCAAACACCAATGCTGCATCCTTATTAGCCATTTTAATGTGTCAAGTTAAACGTAGAGATTACTTTGCGTATTGTGCGTGTTCGGGAAAAACTGTTTCAGGAAAATGTGTTCCCCGCTGCCTAATGGTTTGAAGGAATGTCAAGAGGATGGCGACAACTTTAAGGGGAGTGAATAATTAAGTCTGAGAATATGGTCAAATGCACAAAACCAGAGCTGCCGTTCAAGGATGTTTACATGGAAACAGGCTTGGAACACTTGGAAGACTGCATAGAGCTGCTCAGCTTTAGCTTTTCATGTGGCGTTTAAACAAAAACACAATTTGTCTGAGCATAGAAAAAGCCTCCCAGATGTAAACACTAGTGACAGGATTAAATCAGAAACAGGGATGAAGAGTCGGTGGGGGAGACATTGCAGAAAAGCCCGACAGGGAGCCTGCGACACTGCTCGACCTATGGTCTGGGGGAGGTGCTCTCTAACCACTCCGCCACCGCACACCCCCAGGTGTAAACACTTTTCACTGGATGATGCAGTCGAGTTGTTACTTCAAAGTACACTCAACTATACACTAGAAGTCGCATTAATGTTTAATGCTGCCAACTTTTCTACGTTTACCATATTTAGATAAAAGCCGGAGATATAAACTTTTCTAAGTTCAGAGGGGCTTTATTCAGATTTCCCCTCCTCCATCTAAGTTGCAGCCCCACCCCTAGCGTATAGCAGAATTCATTTCAGCGTCACAACATGTGCCTCAAACCAAACATTGACAAACCAACAGCTGTTCCTGTTGTTAAAGATTATAATAAATGGTGGTGGGTACTTACATTTCTATGGAACTTGGTGAAGGAATGGATCATATAAAACCTATGCATGTACACAATGCCTGTATTGATGATGAGCTGTGACCTGGGAGGTAGCCGAAGGTTAAGGAGAAACAGACACTACGATTGCTCACACATGCCAAAATGTGAAATGCTGACTCACAAAAAGGTGCAGACGCATTCAAACTGCAATCAGACAAACCAACCACTGAGCCACTGCAGACAACCAGACTCCCGGAGCCAGTCGCTTTATAAACATAGAAAATCGAGTGCAATGGCTTTATACAGCACCAATTTTCATTACTTTGAATTCTATCAGGGCTAGGGCAGTGAATTCATGATGTGTTGCCTTTGAATGAACTGATCATTCATTGGCCTTGAAGTATTCAACATCAAATGAATGCAACATCAAATGTCCCTTTCCCCGATATGTCAAGGCTTGCACATGGCTGCTTACCATTGTTACATCAGCGTGGTGTTTATAATGAAGCAACACAAGTTGGTTAAAGGATTAATGCATTTGTTGCTGGGGTAATACAGATAATAATGTTAAGTATATTTAATAAGACAATAAGACCACGAGATTTAAGTATATTAGCAAACACAGGTAATGTAAAAAGGCATTATTTGAATGTTTTGAAGGTCTCAACACAGTCCAGCAAAACGGTTTCAGTTTTATGCCTCAGCTAATTATTATTCAAGTTGTTCGATTGTATTCCAGAAGGCTCGCACATGATTTGCATTATTTAAAAATATATATGTATAATAGTTAGTTCAAGTTCAACTGTCCAGGTTAGATAATTGCCATGTTGCACCTTCGGCCCTTTAAAATATCATCATTTAAGGTTGTTTAAGGTAAATTGTTGATATGAGGACTGTTCAGGCCAAGCCCCCCCCCTCTCCCACCCTGACGCCACAATTACCACAATCGATTTCTGCTGTCTCATCGCCGAGTGATTTATCATACGAGTTGACATCCATTTCACTGGCTGATGTAACGCCACGTAGTGTAAGTTGTAGAGTTTATCTTTTAATTACATAAGCACCATACGAATACCCAAGTACCCGATAGGATTGGACGAAGAGCCGTGGACGAAGAACCGTGGGTGACTTTTTTGTTCAAAACAAGGGTGTGGATTATTTATACGCCAATGATGCGGCCATAGCGGTTGTGTCGGTAAGCACAGAGCGCCGTGGACATTAAACCCACCGTGTCGTACGGTGGGGTTTGTGGGAGCACAAAAGAAGCGCCGGGAGGTGCTTTCCAGATGATAAAAGACGTCACATTGGCACCAAAACATCTTACGTGTGTCGTTCAAGTTCCAAGACAATTGGCATCCTAAAAGCAATGCGTGTCGATTTGTTGAAAACGTCTCTAGAACGCACCGAGGCTCATAAAACCCGGGACGAGGCGCCTCTCTGCGCCACCATCTGCATCGATGCAGCGCTTATGGTCAACACGCTGGTCTTGTCGGAGCCCTCGGCCACCAAGTCACCGCGGCTAGAACAGAATCGACACCACGGCCTTGTTTAAAACGGACCAAGGCATAAAAAAGGCGATCGCTCGGTGTAATCCTCGCTAAAGTAGAACACCGTGATGGAAGCCGCACGTAGCGCACGTACACACGCAGGTTACACAAGGCAATCGCAGACCGGGGCAGACAATAGCCGGCTAGCTGGGACGAGCGGCCCTGCCAGGGTAGCTAGGAGGCTAAGCTTGGGCGCTACATTAGAAACAAAAACTACACGATCGCGGGCATTTTTGTTAAGAACGACTAAATCGGCAGCTAAACGAAACTATTGAGCGTCTATTTTTGGGGGAAATGTGGCACATGGTGTAACCAGAGCCTGCGAGTGAACGGGCTTGGGGGGAGGTCGGTGTGGGGGAGGACGTTATTCGTACATTCGGACGGTATGGCTCCGTTCAACCGTTTCAATCGGTGTATTCGCATGTAATAAAAATAACAAAAACGTTCTACAGCTGAACCGAGGCTCACGGCGACGGATCATTCGGGTAAAATTGTTTAGTTTCAGATTCGTTATGCTACACCAGCGTCCGTTTACCACATGCGCGTCATGTAGGCGCCGATTCGTTGTTTTAAGCTAATCGGGATTTAAACGCAGCTATGACATGGATAGAACGGCTGTACCGGAGCGCCCAGCCCCACGGCACCGTAGAGGCCCGGCAGCCCAACCGGGCAGTCCCAAGGATACACGTTGAGTCGTTGTCCCATCTCCTGGATGAGGTTGGCGGCCTGCTGCCGGTAGGACAGCTCCCGGTCCGCCTCCACCCCGCACCGGCGAGACGGCGTGCTAGCCTCCAGCTCCTCCCGGGTGAAGAGCCATTTGGACGGGCCGCTGCCCGAGCCCTCGTCGCGCTGCCCGGACAGGAGCCACTTCGCCGGCGTGGTGGTTTCCATCTCGTCCCGGCCGGAGAAGAGCCACTTGGACGAGGGTCCCCGGGCCGCCGACATGCTGCCACATCCACACGGACCGACGGACGACGCTCCGCGGCGGCCAGCGGAGAAGCAGCGCGGCGGAAGGAAGCGGTGTGTGGTTCAAGGCGCAGGCGTGGCCAGTCGGCCCGAAGCTTCCTCCCAACAGCGCCCCCAGTGACCGACGGACGGCATTGCACAATACAGATCCCTTACGCTAGGTTTCCACTGCAGAGATTTTTCTATACGTGAGCAAAACAAATGTGTTGCCACCGTTGTAGCATGCTCCATTGTACTGAAATACGTGCGGTAGATGCACCGTCCGTATACAGACCGTACAGAAAATCATTTATTTTGATTTTTCACCGCACGTATACGGACGTACTGGGTACGTACTGGGGGGCGAGCCCGTGAGCTCAGTGAATGACAGCAACGCTGAGCAATCGGTGGACTGTGCGCTCCAGTGCATGGAAGGCGAACGAATATATATATATATATATATATATATATATATATATATA
>OMKY01086259.1:0-19372 GCA_900302395.1 Bregmaceros cantori | reverse complement strand
TTTCACGGAGGACGATTATAGCTAAAGCGATGCGGGAAACACTGGTGGTATCGGTGCCTGGTATCGGCAACTGTTTGACAAGTACGAGTATGAGTATATAAGTGAAATATCGGTGCCGGTGCCGATGCCAGCATCGGTATCGGTGCATCCTTAATGTTAATGATGACTTGATTTGGAGTTGACTTGGGACTTGACTTGATTTGCCCAAGAAGGACTTGAGACTTGAAAGAGGGACTTGGTCACATCTCTGACCATAAGCCAGAAGTACACATACATTTATTTATGTGTTCACCTTAGGGATGCCAATGATTAAATCGATGAACAATTAACCGACTACATATTCAATCAAGCAACAAAAGCTTGTCATACAAAGTCTACAGTACATTTGGCTGCATGTGTGCATGCTGCAACAATGAAAAATACAACCACATTGAAAAAGTTTCAATCATATACTTTGTTTAACTATGCAATAAATAATGATGTTCCGTAAACAAATAAGTATAACTTCAACTATGCAATAAATAATGATGTTCCGTAAACAGATAAGTATAACTTCAACAATAACGGTGTGATATTTTGCCCATATTGTCCAAATCGGCCGGCATGTCCGACATGCCACCAGAAACGTATAAAGCACACATATAAAAACGTGTTTGACATCATACTTGACAGTGTTAAACGTGTTTCCCAAACAGAAACAGAGACAGTCAGCACCTGCTGCTGCCCCAAAAGAAGGATTTGTTTTGTATACTTTGTAAGTATGCTGGGGCACTGTGAGGCCAAGCCGACCTGCCTTGACCTGAACAATTCACTAGGTTCATAAAAAGGTATTGGAGCAGTGATTAATTCTGTCGTCAGCTCATTGTGCTCCTATAAACAGGGTTCCTACAGCTTAACAATTTGATGCAATATGAACGTAAATAAGACAATTTTTGCCAAACCAATTTTTTTTAAATGGGAAAAAGAAAAACCCATCAATTGAAATAGATAGGGGCAATTTTATCCAACTGCTCATTTTAACATACAGCATTACTTTTTGGTCCAGAGTAAAACTTTCATTTTGAAACCACTTCACTGATTCTTTCTGCCATTGATTGGGTGATATTGCCATGACAGTTAATCTGTAATTTATTTAACAACACAGAACTCAACAAGTCAAAAGTGATCCATACAATAGAAAAACGTTAAAAACCTGTATGTAACACCAAAGTCTAGTGGCAAATTATTTGTATGTTCCTACATTTTTCAATCATGGTAACCGATAAAATACCACTCAAAAGACAGGTACTGGAGGACCAAACAACAACACAAAAACAGCACAAAAACGTTAAGACGCCGTTGAAATAATGACAAACAGACCTAGAAGCACTCAGAGAGTGCAAACCTCCGCCAAGGCCATGGGGTCACTGACCGCAAAACATCTAGACACTCTGGAATCCTATACCTACAATGTAACTGACAATGATGCACCAAAATTGAATCACTTATTCCGCTTGTCATTTCCAACAACTCTTCAAAATGTCATCCATAACTTTTTTCAGTTATCCTGCTGACAGACAGACAAACCAACGGACCGAAAACATAACCTGCTTGGCGCAGGTAATAAAAGGGTATATGACAAATTAACAGCAACACATTTAGGAAACGTACCATTCAGCAGGTCAGACAGTAGGGGCCCACACTCTTCAGGAATGGTGTAGTGGCCTTTCCCAATGTTCTCAAATAGCTTATAGATGTTGTCACCCTCAAAGGGATACAGACTGGTCGTTATATTGTATCTGAGAGGAGAGGACACACATGCAAAAAGACAAACGTATTACATCAGAATACTAATATTGATTTGTGTTCATTGAAAAGTCCCAGCTCACAGTTAGTAGGATCTATACAGTGCCAAATACGTAGGTAACGAGCAAAACACTATCAAAAAGGGAAGATTGGAAGCATGCAATTTACATTTGGCAGCGACTGCTCTGAGTTTGATCATGAGATCAGCTGCAATGACTGACACGCATGCAAGAACATTTAGAAGACATTTAATTCTGATCCAGTTAGCATCAAAATGTAGTTCATGGTTTTCAGTGCGTGTGGTGTGTTAACACACGTTATAGCCGAGTAAAATTGCAATACAAGTTGATCAGGTTGGATACCATACGCATCGTATTTCCAAGACCATGACTAATGTGTTCTCACTTTATAAATAAACATGTGTTTTTGTTTTTCATTCATTAAATAAGCCATCACAGGACACAGTAACAGTGGCAAAATAGTATCAAAGAATGGAATGGACTTATCTAGTCAACACTCACTGCTTATAGCTTAGCAAGCCAGAACCAACTAATCGTCCAAGCATCGCACGCGACTAGAATAAACATTGGGTCTGGTCTCGAGCGTATGTGTGGTGGAAAGTGGGTGGCATATATTTTTCTTTTTCTTTTTTTTTAATCAAAGTTATCCAATCACAGCACAGTAGGCGGTGGAAGAGACGATGCCGCTTCTTGATCGCTTAAGGTACCAAACTCCGCCCATATCTCGTCTCGCAGAGAGAACCGCCTCAAAGCGGCTCTGATTGGCCGGCAGTCAAACACCCGATCGGATTTATTGATTTGCTCGAGACCAGACTCAATGTTTGTTATACCCGCATGTGATGCGTGACGCTTAGTTGGTTCTGCCTTGCCAGGCTACACTGCTTACATATTTGGCATCAATTAACTTTTCAGCAGCAACCAGTTCAACACTAAACGATGTGCATTGATGTTTGAATTTAAGGTCAACCAAATATTATACAGAAATGACATCTGAAGTCTGAACAAAATTCTAAGGTAAAGAAGAGGATATCTACTTTCTATGAAAAAGCGGGATTACAATTTTCACTTTGGCACCCAGTATCTGCTTTCTGTAGTCTATACACCAGTCTCCATGCTGATTATACCCAGAGCATAAAAAAATGGTTTCTTACAGCGTTACTCCCGCTGACCAAATGTCCACTTTGAACCCAGAGAAAGTGTCAAGGCCGTTGGCAATCTCTGGGGGCTGGAAGGCCGGCGAACCCTGGCTGGTGCGACACGTGTCATCCTCGGCAAACGGATGAAGAGCCTGTGTGGGTGGGCAGACAATGGTTCAACTTCAATCCACACCAACTCCATGGACGTATAGACGAGTTTACCCGTGAAATACAGGGGGCTGGCATTTTGTCCCGCCGGGATGAAACACACTTCGGGTGTCTATATGAGTTCCATTTAATCTCGTCGTAGTGGACTGCAGTGGCTCACAAAAAACACACAAAACGCTCACCAATTCAAAATCCGACCACTAGATATCGCTGTGTGACCAGTTACACATAATCTCCCTTGCATCGTTCATCAATTTACATTAATATTGATGAAATACAGACAAAATCTGACTTGAAGTTACTCACCGAGTGGTCACATGTTCTTCTGGACCAATAGGCTGGCTGCTTCTACAAGTCCTTCCAAAAGGAATGAGACAATGGAACGAGTTGAACTGATTATTAAAACCTGCGTTTGTGGGTCACGGATCCGCACGAGAGCATTTGGGTGAGGAATAGCACGCCACAAGTTACCACGATTTTTAAATAACCCTATAGGTGTGTGCTCCCACCGAATACACATGTTGAAAAAAATAGCAAAATACACGGCAGGTGAATCACACCGGAAGTGACGTTTAGACACTGGAAGTACCCCTGAACTCGTCTATAGGAGTTGGTATGGATTGGGAAAAAAAAAATCACAACGTCGAAATAAATACAACTGCAATAATAACAATAGCAGCAAGTTAGAGGATTTGTGAAGCTAGTATTCTTGGACCTACGCTACACTAGCTCAAATTTTTTAAAAAAAATCAGGCCGATTTACGTTTCTTGCATAGGCTTATACTTCAACAAATTATTGTATCTCTTGGGCTAAGTGGGATTAGAATTGGTCATCACGGACGAGCGGACATACCTCATATGCACCGACGTGTTGTATATAACGATAAAGTCCACTAGCGGCATGCAAAGTTCGAAGTAGAGGTGCAACGGATCAAAAGACCCACGGTCCGGATCGTTCCTTGGATCAAGATCACATTTTTTTGGATCATCGCAAAAAATGAACATAGGTTTGTCTTTTTTTCATTAAAGCTTGTAAGATTCAAATATAGTAAATCAAAGTCAAGTGCGCGCACAGGGATTTGTTTGTAAGATACATTTGTTTTAAGATAAATAACAACTTCAAATATAGGAATATTTTCTATTAACAAATGTAATCAGGACAACATCGTTATGTGTTTTCAATTGAACATGCATAAGCAGTTTTTCTCAAAAGCCTATTGAATTACAGACTGACATGTTATACCGATATCATTTATGTGATTTATTCTCATCTGCAATAAAGCCGAAATAACACCTACACACACTAACCCCTGTGCTCAGTGCAGATTGCGATAGAATAGATTCGTTAGGGGGTGGGTCACTACAGATCTCTCTCTCTCTCTCTGTCTCTCGATATAGATCTCTATTGTTGTAGATCATTGTAATTGCTTATGATAATTATCCAATTATTAGAATAACATTGTGTAATTGCTTATTATATTATCCAATTATTATAATAACAGAGTATGATGCAATTCATTTTAGTAAGTAATCTCCGGGGCACCTCCCACTGCGGTCAACAGCAATGATTTATGATGCTAATATTTTAAGAGTTGTCCGACCTCTTGGGTGTGGTGCGAATTTAATTCTCCCGATAAAGGATTTAAATTCAATAAGCATCACTTTGAGTAATGTATGGTTGTCTTCCGCAATTAATACATTCATGATGATCTATATAGATTATATATCTATAGAGATGTTTTATTATAGATCTATCTAGCTCTCATATACACACACACACACACACATCCATAATTATTATTTTTATTAACTGTCATTTTTTTCATATTTTACAACACCTTCCATTTAATGTCTATATGACAAAGCAGTTTCTTTCAAAAAACACGTTTGTAGTCACCAACAAGCTGAAGAGGCGTACCAGGTGTCAAAATATCATACTTTCACTTACAAATCAGCGAGCGTACGAAGCCTTCAGAGCTTTTACATTTGAAAGTGCCATTATCATGCAAAAAAACCCACATGGCCTTTCCCGTGCGTTTTTGGATAAACCACAGTGCGCCCCCTTGCAGTTTATCATTCAGCCTTAGTAGATAGCCGATAAACAGATACTCATCATAGTACTGCAGCTGGAATTAAGCAAACCACGCATTGTATCACTTCCACAGTAAGATGCAAGTCAACGGGATCAGCCGGTCGCCGGATAATCCCATCACAGCGTCCGGGCGCCTACACTAGATTCACAGCATTAATTCAGTTAGGAGATTAGATGAGATTAGCGCAACGCCGGTGTCGCATTCTCAGGTGCTTACTCTGCACGCCCCAGGCTGTCGTCCATTTAGTTAGCAGCCTGTTGTTACTAGCCAGGGGGAAAGAGTTAGAAAATTTAAACCTTCTTGCATTGCCCGAGCCAACAAGAAGGCACAGTGACTAGCGATTTTGTATCGAATTGTCATAGTCACTCGAAAAGCGTTGTCACATACCAGTTCTGTAGCGTTGTCAGTGTTAATCTCCATCTGACGCTCATGTGCCTTCGCAGTTCGCACAACAGTCTAGCCTTTCGTAACCCATTGGTGATGGTAGATTCCTTCACGCTTTTCCACGTAGTTAGGATCCAGGAACGTGATGCTTGTCGCATGCGGCCAGTTTGTGAACAATTTATCGCCTCTCGTCATCAAACTCATTCACAGCGGAGTTACCTGCGCCATAGGAGCAATCATGTCACGTTAGCGCGACAATGCCTGTGTCTCATGCACAGATACAAGCTAGGTGGGCGTTGCGCATGCCATCTTGGATAGGGCGTCTTTCAAATATGACTTTCAGCGGCTATTTTTACAAAAAAAAAATTTAAAGATATTTTTTCCGGCGTCAGCACCGTTTTTCCATCTTTATTGGATAGGATTAATAGGAAACCGGGAAGAGATTGGGTCGAACTCGCGACACTGCGGTAGACACAGCGCCACTAACATGAATGGGGTCGCGTTAGGTGCAGTGACCATAACCACTCGGGCAACGCGGACCCCCTATTTTTATAATTTTATACTATTCGACTCCTCAACGTGACGGAAAAAAGTTGCGGCTAACAACCAAAAAATATGGCATTTCATTTGGACATGTGTCTGCCAAAAGTTTTTTCCCCCTTGGCTCGATTAACTTCCTGTGGTCTCAAACATGTTGTCGAGCACTACTGGGTGTAGCAGTGGGTTTCGTTATTTACTGGAGGAATTTTGCATTTACCAAATGCACCACAACAACAGTTGTACAACAGAGGAGCACCACCAGTTAACTCACCTCAGCCACTCCCAAGTCAGAAATCTTAAGTGCGCCGTCTGTGGTCAGTAATAGATTTCCCGGCTTGATGTCTTTGTGGACTATTCCCTGGCTGTGCAAATATTCAAGGCCATCCAGCAGTTGGCAAAAGTACCTGATTGAAAAAAAACACAAGCAGGGACACGGGATGCGGGTAAAAGTTAAAGACGTTTTAGAGAGTTTTGATATTTCAGGGATTTCCCCGGTGCATCCAGCAAAAGCAACAGTTTCAAAATCAGTCACTCTCGGCCCACTTAAGGATGGATTATGTTCAACAATGAACTCAATCTTTAATATCTGATGCTACAAATTGTTTACCATGACATATACTTGTATTTTAGCAGTCTATTAAAATCACATAATTTTTGCAGGATTGTTTTCATTTTAAGCTTTACTAAAGAATAAGAAAAGAGGAAAAGAGAACAAGTATGATTTAGAATAATTTTAAAAGACATAAATGTATAATGTAAATATAGCTGCCTGCATCAAGCGATACGGGGCCAGGCTGTGGGGATGTGGATAACATGTGCAAAGTTTCGTTTAAATCTGTCGAAACGCTGCCGAGATATGAGCTACTTTCCGTTATGCAACTTTTCAGTTTTATTTGATTGACTGTCACAGTGAAACGTTAGAGAGTGTAATAAATCCGTTCAAGTGGTATATGTGGAACAGTCCACAGATCATGTGTATCGAGTTGTGTGCAAATCCGACTAAGATTGTAGGAATAGAAGCATTATATTGACTTTAGAGATATGAGCTAATTTCTGATATGCAACTTTTCTGACGCATTTGATTGGCTGTCATGTTGAAATGGAGTGTAATAAATCCCTTCAAGTGGTATATGCACAACAGTCCAAAGATTATGTGTACCGAAGGCCACTGAATGTCCAGAAAAGTATGTGCAATTATCTGCAACTTTGGCCCGTTGGTGGCGCTATACAGTTGGGGCTGGCGACCTGGAAAGACGTCAAAAGGTACGCTGGTTTCCACTTCAAGCAAAAAATATACACATACAAAGATTTTGAAAATTGGCCGAACCCATCAGTACATGTGGAAATTTAAATACAAGTTCTTTGACCTGCCGGTGGCGCTAGATCGTTTGATCTGGGGTCTTGCAATTTTATGAGAGGTGTCATTGGATGGACGCAATTATTCATCTTAAGACGACCAACATATCTATCAGCAGGCATCCTTTTCGCTCGGGCAACCTGGGCAAAGATGTTGTTCACCTCAACAAAAAAAAAAAAACAAGCACTGGATTTTCTCCACTGTAAGGCAAACTGAAATTGTGCCTTTGCATTACAGTCCAGTGAGGGTGTGTTTAGTGAATGTGTAAACTGGACCATAAAGTTGAGCAATATAATCAAAACGTTCCAAAACCACATCTTGTGATGCATGACAGGAGTCAGACACAGCCTTTTAGACCACATAGAAATAAAAGAACTCCGCAGACTAACCTCACTTAAACCAATAATTCCAATATTCAGAAGCAGAACGCTTAAACTCTACGGACACATCAACCGATCGCAAATAGGTCTGACAAAACTCTGCCAGGAAGGATTATTGGTCGGCATGAGAAGCAGAGGAAGACAACCCAAAAGCTGGTGCGATAACATCTACAAATAGTCAGGACTTGACCTGCCAACCCTCAACAGAATGCCGCTGGACCGAAGCCTCTGGAGGAAGCTGACCCATGTTGGTGCATATTCTGCTACAACCAGAGAAAGTGAACTATATGTTTAATGACCTCAAAAGCAACTTTGTGTGGTTTGTGATGCTTTATCAAATACAAGCACTGCTTGTATTCGATACCCACTTTCTTAAAGTTTAAAAATAGTCAGGCGAGCCGTGTTGTGAGGAAAATACAGTGCTTCCGCAAATAAATAAATACCGGTCAGTCAGTTGAAGAATATAATTGCAATTTTATTTTTTCAAATTAAGAGAGAGACATTTTTTTTTTTCATTTTTGCCATTTTGTCTTCCCAGCCCTTGTTGCAAGCCAATAAAGCATTGTTAGCCATGGCTGTGACATGGGGCAGGTGATTTTTCAGATTAAAATTAATATAGATGGGGTGAATATATCTTGATTATAGACCATATCATATAGCCAGTTTCATTTAGCCATCCCATTAAATAACATGGCTGTGCTGGCTACAAATATTCCAAGAACAGCGGTGGCATGAGCCATCAAATTTTACAACAGCTCAGAATCCCACAAGTACAACTAAAACAATTGATTTGACACTCAACACACATTAGTAGCAATTGCCTCCGAATGTTTGCAAGTCGCCCAGGTTCTAAGCCATTTAACGGGCGCTCATCCAAACTATGCCTCGGACAGGAAGGAGAAAGCCCCTGTCAACCTGGGAAGCAGTTGCGAGAGGCCCCAGGGTGCCAAGACTAAAATTAGACCCCGGAGTAGAACCAGTATAGGGGTTTGTACCAATAATAGAGGGCAGAGAGAGAGAGGAAGTCACGAAACAAGGCGGGGAAGGAAGGAGGGAGGGAGACGAGTGGGAGAGAGCGATGATGCAGAAAAGAATGAGAAATAGAAACAGAGACAAACAGCGTACCAATACTATGCAGGTCCTGATTCTTTATAAGAGCACACATGAGAGCTACCAAGAACGCAAGGGCTTCTTATGATTATGAGTAATCTACTCAAGACTTTTGGCTCCTTGGAACTTGGGCTGAGATTATTAATAGATCTGCCTGAATCATCAGTTCCCCAGTAGTGGGGAAAAAAAAGAAAGTCCAATTTATTTGCTTCGTGGGTGTGCATCCTTGTTTCCCTTATTTGCTTTCTTTGCAGAACATTAGCGGGAATCGTACGTACGTTAACGTACCAGTGGGGCATGCTACGATGGTGACAACACATGTTTCCGCTGCGGCATCTGTTAGTCACCGCAAGGTACCGTACAGTCGCTTCGCCTCACCGACATAAGTATTCTGCAGCTCCGCTTCCCTGCTCTCTTGTCCCCTTTTACGCTAACCCTTTCAATAAAATGGAATGATGGTGCTTGCCCCAAAACGTGAGATGATAAAAATATGAGCTATGAATATAGAAAATGAAATAAAACTAGAAGCACTCAGCGCCTTAGAAGTACAAATAAAATTGTACTTTTAGTGCTTGCAGTATGTATGGCAACCTATCATCAATGCAAATGCTCCTAGACATCGCACATCGCTAGAAGTTTGTAATAGTTAGGAAGCTGACGCTTTTTGGACCATCCATCTATCTGTAGGTGTTGGTGATTAAGTATTATGTTTTATGTTGCTTGGTGCAGGTACGGGAGTCGCGCCCACGTAGTGTGACGTCATTAGGGAGAACAGGGATCGGTCACCCGTTAATAATAATGAAGTATGACTATTATGTTACTTATAGGCTACAGAAATGCACCATCAATTTCATCCAGATCTGTGCAACTTTTTCAGTTATCCACGGGACAAACCAACGCCCATTGTTACCTCTGCCCCGGCGCAGGTAATAATGATATGAATCCTTTTGTCATCCATCACCCCACACTTACCCGTGAGCTTGAAATACTGGAAATCTCTTCTCCTCCACACTGTCAAGCATTTCTTGCATGCCACATACACAATACTCCATCACCATATACGTGCAGCTGCAGTCAAGGTCATGCACTTCCAGAGGTTGGACAGCAAATTGTTGAAAAAGCATTTCATTTTAATTATACATACCGATACACAGAGCCTTGAAGGGAAATAATGGTTTTGTGCGCACCGCTACCGCATCCACGGTTTCATGTCAAGACAACAACCTTTGAACGGATTCATTTGTCCAAGATGTGATGTGTTAATGCTCTGGGGTAGGTTCATCAACCGATAAGATTTGAGACCGATGACTGAATTTGAGATGGCCGAATTTTTGTTTGGTCCATAACTTCTGACCGGTTGGATGTTTGGATGGATTTACCCCACATTTTTTTAGCTTTGTTTTCAGGAATATACCATTAGCAGTTGGGCCGACTGCATAGGCCTAGTATTGATTTGTAGTATGACTTAACCGGAACACGCCCACATGCTCCAGCCAACTTGTACACCTACTTTCTCTTCTAAAATACACCACTTCTATTCAAAATAATAGTTGCAAGACAAATGTATACTACACTGTACACAGAGGACAAAAGGATATATTTTCTGTTTCTCTTCATTGTAGAGAACGTCCACCAACTGAATGACATTTTTATGCTGAAGTCTTCGGAGCAGCTGAATCTCCCTGTAGGGGCAGAGTCACAAAAGATCATAGGTCAGCACACAGGCATTCCACACTGGAGGCATTCCATGCGTTGGCAGTAGTACCAACAGGACATTCCCATGCTTCCCACAAAGCTCAGATTCAATGCTCGATTCACTGTTAGATGCACCTGCCAAGGGCACACCGCAGTACCCGTTCCCCATCAACAAACGTCCCATCAAGAAAAAAAAAAAACTCACAAGTTTTTAGGTAGTTACCTAGAAGTAGGCTTTGGTACAGAGACTGCATGTGAAACAGATTACAGCAATCCGAATTCAAAAAAAGTGTTACTGTAATCCCTTACAAGTACATTTTAACACATGTAAACTGCATTACAGTTACATTGCCCGGGATTACATACACATAAGCAATCTTGAAACATCAAAATTGAGGACACTACTCAGACAGTTAATTTATATGACATTAACAGGGCACCATTTTTCACCAAAACACAGAATTGAAAATAAAAGGCATGAAATTGTTGAATAGATTGTATTAAAAGTAATTGAATGTAATCCCTTACTTTACTTTTGAAATGTGGTAATGGGATGATGTTGGAGATAACATTTTAAACTTTCAGCAACAAGCATTGTAACTCTAAAAAAAGGGTGATGCACTGATGTTTGAAGGTCCAAATTATTTCCACAATATTCCCACAAATAATGTTAAGAAAACATCTTAACATTTTTTAGAAAGGGATCTCCTACGCCCCGGCGCAGGTAATAATTAGTTACCCCCAACGGCAAAAGCACACAAAATAACCCAGAAACAAACTGTCTTGACTCACTTCTCAGAAAAGGAGTTTCACATGAAATTTTCATCAAATTAAAGTACATGTGAATTAATGCAGAACAGTCGATTCTCCACAGCAGAGGTTCAAAAAGCATAGTTAAACATTTACAGTCCAGCCAATCATGACTGTACAGTGACCTATATTTGTGCCAATATGCGTATGGATACATGGAGGGGTTGGAGAGCAAGTGGTAAAGAGTGAGAAGATGTTTGAAATGTTTGTTTCCTGACCCCGGGGAACTAATTCATACAAAAAAAGAAAAAGATTGGTACAGATAAATGAAAGCATTCTTATATTACATATAGCTCCAACCCCTTAACAGATTTCCAGTTATTCTTCTAATCACTAGAAATATAGCCATTAAATAATGTTTATGTTTGCATTGTGTTAGTCCATTTTTTATAAGAGGCCTCTTTCTCAGAGATAGCAGAAAATCACTCACATAACATGGGCAGATGCAAAGGTTGCTTATATTGGTAACTTTTCAAAAACACTTTATATTATAAAAAATTCTGTTCAATTCACATCAAATGGTCAGACTTTGATACAACCATGGCAAACTTTTTTTGCCAATGTCTCCATAGGGACATAGATTAAATAGGTTAACACTAAAAAGGAGAAGCAGGACAAATATTTAACAGATTTCGGTAGTAATAGTAGAAGCTGCCATCTCAGGAGCTAGATACTTGGTTAAAAGATTATGGCAAGCATGATTGAAATGCATTATTCAAAAGATTACTTTTTCACGTTGGCCTCTCCATTCGGGATGCGTCGCAGTTTCTTCTTCTTGAGGATTTTGACGGCTCGCCGGCACAGCGTCTCAGAGTCCAGCATCTCTTTCACCTTGCCGTACGACCCCTCACCGAGCAGATCCCCCATCAGGTACTTCCCGATGAGTTTGGCACGCTTGCGGCGAGGCTGGTAGATGACCTCTGTCGAGTCGATCCGGTGGATGAAAGTGTCCATGGCCATTAACTCGTTGTCGGCCAAGTAGTCCAAATGCTGTAGCTCTCCGGCGCTCATGGTCGCACGATACACAGAGCGCAGTAGCAGAGAACTTTTGTGTTTTAAAATGAAACGGAAATATATATCCGTCCGATTGTTTATTCAGAGTGCAGCAGAGCTGGACAGGATTTTAGCGTCATTTCTCAGGTAGCCAGTGGGGCTTGTGGGGGATGCAGAGATTCAAGCGGGGCAGTGCATGAGAACTTGAGTGCATGAGAATTACAAAAACCCCTAAAATGAGCTATCGAAGAAGAGTCTTTATCGTGATCGCAGCATGGCTGGATTGTACAATGGTGATGTCAGCCGGCTACGCAGCGGGTGAAAGAACGTAGCGTCAGCATATCGGCAATGATCAGAAATTTAGCATCAGTATATCTTGAGGGGGGAAAGAGAAAGACATGAGAGTACATGGAAGGAGGAGGGGCCGAGATGAATCCGGTTCGGCTCTGTACTCGTCCGTAGCGTTTTCAGAATACCGCTAACGCCAAAGCATGTTGGGGGATGGCGTGGAGAAGTTGGAGACTGACAGAACAGCCGTCTTGGCTGTGGTTCTGTCAGTCACTCTCTCCTGGTCGGTCTCACACACACCCCGACGTCCGTGCTTCGTCTTGCTGCCTAGAGAACAAAACCAGATTTTAGAGAGACAAGTAGAATAATAACTGCAAAAAAAGTTTGTTTGTTTTTTAACTCAATCAAAACAAAACAAAAAAGAAAGACAATCATCCACACACACACCAAACACACCAGGGAGGCAGGGAGGTGAGGGACACGGGAAGAGTCATTAGTTCTGTTGGATCAGTTACAGTCAGTCTCAAATACGATTCCAAGTGGAATGGAAAGGGAGCCACGTATAGAGAACCCTTAGCTTTTCAAGACTAGAGTAGAGTTTTTTTTCTAAGATAAGTTTTTTTTCCCACTGTCAGAGGAGGGGCGGTGGTGTCCCTCCATTTGAAGAGGATTAAAACGTCTGACTAACAGTGTGGAGAAAGCCAAGACTCGTTTCATCCCGTGCGGAAGGGCAGAGGCCTTTCTTGGAAATGAATATCAAAAAAATATCAAGATATTGTGAATCGCAAAGAAAAACTAAAGAAAAAAATCAGTTATGAAGCCAACTGTATTCGGTGTCCATTTGATGGTAGCAATGCTCGATTAGCCTGAGAACATTTATGAGTTTTTTTTTTTAAATACTGTATTCATCTACTAATGACAACAACAATAAACATCACACACTTGTTTAGTTTAATATTGAATTCTGTATAAAATATAAATCATTCAGTAGTGGTGACTGGTGGGCTAGTAAATTATCGCCTCCTCAGTGAAAAATGACAAGAGCTGTACTTGTTGTGAACAAGCTTTCAAAAACCTACTGACGATAATCCTGATATTGTGTGAATGTGTGGTACTGACGATACTTTGAAATATCACAATATACGATACTATTTTCTTATTGCCCAAGCCTAGAGTACACCAAAGAGGACCAGTAATCGGTCGTCCCACGTGGACGTAGTTTAGGACACGTAAATGTGTGAACAAGGTTTGCAGGAAAGTCCACATTTTCAACAACAGTCCGCCACATTAGGGTAGGTGTGTGAGAGCCTAGCCCTTGTAAAAGGTGAGAACACTATATCAGCCTGAACTAGAAGCACTCAGAGATTGCAAACCTGCGCCGTAGTGGTACAAAAAAAACGCATCATTGACGCATCGCACATCGCTAGTCGTTTGTAATAGTTAGGAAGCTGACACTATTGGACCTAACCAATCACTCAGATTGAAACGTCTCATTGCGCTGCTTGACGCTGAAATACATGTAGACACACACGAACAACGGGGCGTCCGAGAGCGTGCAATATGGACTCTAGTTGTTCACCACTATTCAACGGAGAGTTGTAGCACCGCCACATCTTTTTATTTTGAGTATGGAGGAGCAGCAGCAGGCAGTTGACTGGAATACAGATGCGCACTGCGGTCGGATTACAATACTAACATTTTGGGAAGTCTACTTGGGACCCAGAAAGTTTGACAATAACCCGGGGAGACTACAGGGGACCCCGCGATAACTGTTGGATACTGTATTGTAGACTTTGCGAGACAGACGAACACGCCGATCTCCTCATCTCAGCGCGCGGGTAAAATACAGCTTTAGGGCAGTAAAAATAAGTGAAAAACCACATTCAATATACGCTGTGTACTCTGCAGCCCTCTGTAGATTTTATATATTTGCAAACGGTCTTTGATGGGAAAAAGATTCCCCAAATATCCTCATATTGTATAGCTTTTCTGCATTAGAAGGAAAACAAAAAATTAAAACAAAAATATGTTCTTTCTTGAAGCAATTAAAGATGGGGGCATTTCATTTTGTGTAGCTAATCTTTGGTTGTGAGAAGCTCACATACCGGATTTAAATAGGAAAGAAGAATTGTTAATTTCCATCTTTGGATCCACGGAGCTGAGTGATGCTAATGATGTACCACTGCTTGCAGACTGCAGCGTGAGCGTACACACGCAAGATGAGCATGAAACGACTGCCAAGATTATGGAAGATTAGTAGATTACATATTTAAATTTCCGGTGGCAATTTCCTTTAAGCACAGCTCGTTTTGCTCACAGTGAAACAACCTTCTACTTTTCAGAAGCAGAAGGTGTCTATGTGAGCAAGAGACAAGTCACGCTAGCCCAGAGCAGCAGCAGTGGCCTTGTTCTCCAGACTCCTGTTCTCTCCAATATGGCACGCTCTCAAGGTGCAGTGCTATATGGTTTTTTTGGCAGCGAGTCCTCACATGATTACTTATAAATATCGCTATGGGAATTACCTAGATGCAAATGCTTAGATTGAGAGAGCACTGTTCGAATTGGTATGAGCCCATTTTTTTATGTTATTTTTTGGGCGCAAGCAGTTTTTCATTCTTTATTGAGAGGGATAGTGACAGGATTAAAATCGGAAACTGGGATGAAGAGTCGGGGGGAGACATTGCATTCCCATCCCTTAGTTTGAGATTTTTAAATCAGTTATGGCAGGGCTGGACTGAAGAGATTATTCAGGCCGGCATTTTTAACCAAGATCAGGCCACCAGTAAATATGACTATAATTTATTCTCAATCTTGGGACAAGATTTAGGCGTAATTGGCCTGCACCCAAATAAAAATGTACAATAAATTAGCCTGCACCTCACCTCATGGCACAGGCCACAATCAATCATGAATATATTCATCCCGGTACAGTTTTTGTAAAATGTATTTTTTATGTTTATACTATGCATTGTACATTGTTTAAAAACATCTGCTGACCACTATAGGCCATCAGGCCAGCGGGCACCTGGCCAATGTGCCCTACTGCCAGTCCAGCACAGAGTAATGGTCACTCTAGGGATGTCAATGATTGAATTGATGATCAATTAAATATCGATTGAAAATCGATTAAAAAAAAAAATCGAGAATTTGTACTACAATAGATTTTGATCCATATGTGCACGCTGCACCAACCAAGAAGAATCACTTCCTTCTGTGACTAGTAGGTCCAAAATAGACCAATACCTTCAAGACTGTTAACAGAATGAAAACTTCTAATATTTTTAATATATTATCGCCACTTTCATTTTTGAGGATGGTACCTTGAACTTTTTGTTGTCCACCGTGCCTTGAGTAAGGCACCCCTGACGACTGAGACTTTCACTCTGTCTCTTTATCACTTCATTTTTCGTTTGTTATTACTATCGTTATTACTATTATGTGTTCACCGGCGTGTTTACTGTGTCTTGGTCATGCAGTTTAAAAGTCCTGCATTGCATAGGACAGCACCATATTATCTGCACACAACATTTTAGATTGGCACTTTTTTACATTTTTAAAATTGGTCCATTAAACCAAAATACCAGATTAACACTCCATATTTATTGCCCATTTTGACATGTTGTAATTGCTGCATAGACGGTGACAAATCACTTGAAGCTACACACTCTTTTGGGAGGTTTTGGCTCCCATAATTGTGGTGATTGGTTGCCTCCTCCAGCAGTGTGTATTGTGCGGAAGAGATTGTGGCCTGACTTACAAGGAAGAAGGCAGGAAATCCCAGTCTTCAGGACAACGCGACCAATTTTGCAATGTTTTGCCATTAATTTTCCACTTAAAATTAGGCCACTGTGTTTTGAACAATACCATTCTATTAATTAACAATTTAAGATACAGGATTAAAATGGCAATGAATGAAGAATCACCATCCATTAGGAGGTTGGACACAGGGATCGTCAGGAAAATACGATTTTCAAAACAGCTTTAATAACGAATTAAATTAACCATGTTTTTCCCTTCAGAATTCATTGGGATGCCGATACATCTGCAGTTTAGGAAATGCACGAGTATTTCTGCCAAATTGCAAGCTGTTCAAGTGGACCGTGCGCATAGGAAAAGTGGGAGTGGTCTAGTTTTGAAAAATGTGCTGCATGCACACTTACAAGTTACAGCCATAATCGCCATCTCAATCTGTTCTTATTGATAACAACGCAGGAATACACATCTTCCACGTAATGCACCATTCAAGGCAAATGTACTGACAACTAGATCTATTTAAGAGAGCAGTTCTAAATGTGCTACAATTCGATCATTTTGGTGAATCGATTACTACAAATTCATTAGACGTACTACGTTTCAAACCAAGCGCCGGTGAGCATAGCTGTGATCCCAATGATGAACAATCCCGCCAGCGTGACTGTATAAATGCAACATGCGAACCACCGCGGGGCTGCGTGTCGTTAGTGTTGTGGTGGTGTAATAAACTAGCGCTGCAGCGTATTATTCTACCGCCAGCTAGCGGAGGCACACGGGCCAAGTAGCCGACATGCTAGTCGAGTCATAACGGGGAAACATGTCACCGTGCCTCGGGTGGAAGTCTGAAGGAACTTGGCGTCCGGGTCCCCGGTCGCCTTTGCACGCCGGGTGCGTGGTCCGTGGCTGTCTCTACCAATCCCGGCGGCTACGGGTGACTGAGGTGTCGGTTCCGGTGGGCGCCGTAGCCCGTTGGCCGTGTGGTGATAGAGACGGGTGTCGGTGCGTGTTCGCACTAGTCGGCAGGGCTGCTTCAAGTTGTCGCCATCTTGTTTACCTCTGTTTAAACTCCCATTGACAGTGAGGATGTGGCGCCCGCGAACGGTCCCCACGGGCGAATCGAATTGTATATTCAGGTAGTAGGTATGTAGGTATTATCAACATCAGATACAATACGCATACTAATAATAATAATAATTGTTATTGTTATAATCATTAGGCACTAGACGCTAAGGGAAATACAAAATAAATAAATAAAATAATAATAATAATAATGATAATAATAATACAAATTATTATTTTGTTGTTGTTGTTGTTGTTGTTGTTGTTGTTGTTGTTGTTGTTGTTGTTGTTGTTGTTGTTGTTGTTGTTGTTGTTGTTGCTAGTAGTAGTAGCAGTAGTAGTAGTAGTAGTAGTAGTAGTTGTAATAGTATTATTATTATTATTATTATTATTATTATTAACATTAATTACTTCAACTACTACTACTACTACTACTACTACTACTACTACTACTACTACTACTACTAGTAGTAGTAGTAGAGAGGTAGAAATAATAAATTATTATTATTAATTATTATTACTACCTTTAAATGTTATTGATTCAGCACGAGAGGAAACAGAACATGACTGTTGTAACTTACAGGTTACAGTCAGCCATAGCAATAAAGAAAAAGAACATGCATAAATGAGAAAGGAAAATACATTAGAGGCGAAACAACTGAGAGCATCCTTAAACTTTGGCTACTGTCACAGATCAAACAGTGTCATGCAGTGGATGTCAGCAATTGTCCAAGATGCTTCAGCACCTGCTGTAGCAATGTCCAGACAATGGTGGAGCACAGAGCTTCCCTTTTGATTAACCTGTCAAGAATTACCCTGTTCACTCCTGCATGCAGGAGTGAACTCTCAACAACTTTATAGAGTACATCAGGGGCGATTGCTTTAAGACTGCAAGGGAAGCCCAGCTTCCCCTAACATGTCAGAAAAATAAATGGTCAAATGTACTGTTTGTTGTGTGTACATGCCATTGACTAAATATGTGCTACAATGTGCTACATTTTTCTTCATAATCGTTTTTTATCACTAACTGATCCGACTTTATTCCCGTTTCTTTCCGTTGCGCTCTGTGTCAGCGAGTGAGTTGTAACCAGCTCATCTGAACTTATACGGTGAAATGCATAAATGATCTGCTTTGACACGCCCCCGGACTGCGCTACGTCAATGGGGCTTCAACGAGAAAGCATGAACTGGTACGCTGACCGTAAAAGAGACACATTGAAACTGCACAGCGATTGGTTTACATGTTGAATTTTGTTCCCGCCCGGACGCCGGGCCTCCGGCAGCTTCTGGCATTAACTAACATGGGGAAATTGGGAATGGGCGTGACTTCGTGTCGGGTGGACGCAGATCCCGTTTGATTGATAGCGATTTGAGCGAATCACAGTGTCTGAAGTCTGCAGCAGACCAGCTGCCCACACACACACCAGAGACGGACCCGTCGCTGTGTCACTCGCCACTCGGTGTGATAATTCTGCCGGTCGCGCGGTTGTTGCGCAAACTCATGTTTTGATCACGTATCGTTTGCCTCACGGGAGTCAAGGCTCAATCCTCACGTTATAGTTTGTCATTCCATCGTGTTATTCCTCGCAAGTTGGTCGCCTTGAATCGCTTGGTGGTCGCGTTCCTTTCCTTCCTTGTCAGAAATTCCTTCTCGGACATTCATTCATTCGCTCTTTCTCGTCTTTCCCATTCCATGCTATTGCTAAAATTGCGGTTGTTATTCTATTTGTCCCCAGAACCAAGTTAGTTTGTGGTGGTTAATCTTTTATTTCCACTGCTGTTACAGTTTTAACTCGTTCCT